>JADRCD010223448.1:0-15232 GCA_019843815.1 Montemys delectorum
ACTGCAGTTGCTGGTTCATGACTGTGGAGAGGACTGGTCTGCAGCTGGTGTTTGCTACAGGACTGAACTGCTGACAAAGAAGATTTGAGCTTGCTCCCAAGAACTATTGCTAAACAGGTTCACTTACCCCATATCCTAATAACTTTTCTCTTCTACTACCTCTGCTGGGTGGTGGGATGGAGGAGAGGTTGAACCCTTATTAAAAATAGGCTGAAAAAAAATTATGCCTACAACTACCCAAGACATTGTTGGTACGTCCTCATATATGAGTACTTATAAATTATATGTCAGTATCACATAGCTCTCACTCTCTCTCTCTCTGACTAGTGTTCTAGCTGTGGGATTTCTAGTGATTAAAGCACAGATATTTAGTTTAGGAAGCTAAAGATGAGGGTTTGAGGGCAGACAGGGAAATGACAAAGGCAGTTACTCCTAGGAATGCATGGTAGCTTGCTTTATCAGATCTCAAATGGACCTATTTTTGCCTCCCAGGAGCTACTAGGCAATTCCTAGAGAGATAGGATTATACAATAGGAGAGAACATGCAACCTATAAGGCGATATTGCACACACATACACACACACACACACACACACACACACACACACACACACACATGAACACATCAGTGGTGCCAAGCTTGACAGCTCATTGCTTAGGAAATGATAATCAATCTCACTGAGACTTTCCTGGAAGAATAATAGGGAAAGCTAAATTATTTCTACTTAGATTGAATACCACCATACTAAGGAGGGCATGAATTTGAGGAGATTGCTTAGATTCTAAATGACTTCCCCTCGGGGCTGTATTGGAAAATGGAGCTGAGAGAAAACCACATCCTCTTTGGAACTGGGGTTATTAAGACTCTGTAATCTCCTCTACCCCCAGCACTCTCCCCTCCCTGAGAGCTCTTCTCTCAGGATAGAATTTGCTGTTCTAATGAGAAATCAGCACACACACTGGAAAAAAAAATGATAGCAGTGCAAATCACAACTCCCTTGAGTAAAATTAATTTAGGTCTATAAAATTTCAATTGAAAAAAAAATGTCTTTTAAAAAATATTTTTTCCAGATTTTTACCTTGTAATAAATGTGGCTTCTATGGTATCCCTAGGAGAGAGTTGCCAAGGAAACCAAAAGCTATCCTCACTGCTGATGCACTCCATCCTATGGATTACCATTATGGCCCATCAGTCATTTTGAGAGTTAGAGACACCACAGCGAACAAAATGATGACTTTATCTGTTTATCCCAGGAGAACAGTTTGGAGAAATAGATTTACCCAATGCCATCAGAAGATTAGTGAATGACCCCTCTTGGTAATGAAACAGAAAATGGATGTTGTTCACAGTAATGCCACCTTAGAATACATTCCCAAGTCCTTAATACTGTTATTATAAAGATGCAAAGTAGAGCTTCTTGTACACTGAAAGACTAGAGCACAATACTGACTCTTGGTGAGGCCAATTATATACTGGTTATCCATACTCATTGTTTGGAGCACACTGCATTAACTAAAATGTAGCCCTTGTATAGTTGTTTCGAAATCTGGCCCCACCCCAACCCCAAAATCATGAAACTCTCCCACAGAGTGGCAGGTACAAAAATATTTTTAGGGGATTTATTTTACAAGTGTGATTATATTTGGAACAATACAACAAACAATGGCTAGAAAAGGGTTTCAGTCAATGTGACCAGGATTTCAATGTGATACAAAGGCCAGCTCCTATGAATGTTTAGACCATCTCTGATAGGAAAGTAAAGATTGTCTCCTATAGTTAGCAGGACTGACCTGCCAGTGAGCCCTAGGTGTCACTTGAAGGCTCAAACATGGAGTGTTCTAGGTTGATAAAGACTGGGGATTCCCCACCACCTCCTGTCTACAGTGATTTCAAGTTGGTTGGTTTCTTCTTGTCTACCCACTAGCTTAAAGGGGGTTGTTTGCCTCATATCTAACAACGTAGGCACTCTTTGCTCCACCACTCAAGGCCGTCTCTCAACTCCCATATAGGTGGGTAAACTTAGCTCGTCTGTGCTCTAGAATTTGTTTCATACCCTCATAACATGCATACCATACACCTCCAGCATGGCCCTGATTATCTTGCCCACCTGCTCAGGTATATGACTGGACTGTCATATAAAAACATGGACTGTGTTTTTGCCTGCCCCATACCTGGGAACTAGCTCTGTACTAAAGCCAGTGAGCCTCTCAGCCATTGGCAGATTCAACTCACCTGTACCTTCTTTAATGAGATAGTAACCTGTCTTAGTTTGTTTCTCTCTTCTAGTGATAAACATCATGATCCAAAACAACTTGGCAAAGGAAAGGATATATTCATCATCAAGGGAAGCCAAGGCACGAACCTTTGTTCCAGTTTCTTGTGGAACAAAGCCCCTAGGAACTGCTGCTTACTGGCTTGCTTTCCCTGGCTTGCTCAGCCTGCTTTCTTATACTACCTTGCTGAGGAGTGGCACTGCCCCAGTGGCCTGTCCCCATTCTATCATCAATCAAGAAAATGTCCCACGGACCTGTCCCCAGGTCAATCTGATGGAAGCAATTTCTCAGTTGAGTTTGCATCTTCTCAGATGACTCTGCTTTGTATCAGGTTAAAAAATGCAACCAGCACAGAACTCATTCCATGTCTGTTCTTATGGGAGTAACCTTGCTCCATCACAAGTTGCTCTCCTGAGTTTACTTATCAGCTTTACCATTACTCTCCAGGAAAAAACACAGGGTTCTTCATATTTCCCCTCTCCCACTTTAACTTCTTCATGAGGTCTGCTTTCTGGTTGTACACAGGATACACCTTTCTCCCTGCTCTTCCAGCACCCTTGAATTGATATCAGATCATAAACATAAAAGTCTAGGTTACTATATGGGTGAAATCTTTGAATGGATAAGGCTTCAGGGGCTATCTCATGCTTCCCAGAGACTGGTCTCCAAGAAGTCAAAGGAGATATTTACACTAAAGCTAGTACAGCTTTTCTAGTGTCTTAGGAAAATCCAAATGCTCTTTAGACAAGAGATCTCCCTTTTCTTTCAACAAAACACAGTGATTTCTAAAGTCATATTACATCAGAGCTGCAGTCTGTGTTCCACAGAAAAACTGTCATTTTCTCCTCTCTGTTCCATAAGTGTGAGGCACTCTGCCTATGTACACACAGTTCCTCTTCCCTCTTTTTGTGTGCACTTGAGGGTGCATGTCCATGTGGTACAGTTACTATTGTATAACACATGTGCATTAACTCATTTAATTTTAATCATACCACCAGACAGGCACAATTAATACTTTGATTTGCAAATGAAGAAACCAAGGCCGTGGCGGGGGGGGGGGGGGGCTCAGTTTAACTTGCTCAAGGCTGTTCAATCACCTGGCATGTCTCAGTTCACCTGTGCCAATATCAGGGTTAGCTCTTCTTATGTCTAAGAGAGGAGAAGATCAGAAGTTAATGAGCACATGACCCTAGGGATGTGTCTCTTTGTTATACATGATTGAACATGGAAGCACAACAGTCACAAACATGATGAGTTCTGTTATCTCGTTTTTGTTCAGCCTACTGTGTTGGAGATTGCAAATAAACGTCAAGATTTTCCTGCCTTTCCTCCTTTTTCCAGGCTGATGAGTCAATTCCTTTCCAGATATCTCACCTCTTACTTCACAAGGGAAGCTGAAAAGACCAAGGATACATTGACCAGAGTGGATAGTTTTCCTGAATTTAAGTTCAAAAGCATCTAGGGGCATAGTAAATAGAACAAGGTGGACAGGAAAGGATGGTTTTATAATTATCAAAATTATAATACTTCTGAGAGGAAATTGGGGTCCTGAAAACAACCATTGTGATACAAATCACAGAAGCTAGAACTGACCTATCAAACATGGGCATCGGGCAGGCCTGTTCAAAGTAGGGGTAAGACAAGCAAAAGCTAGCCAGGAACTCAACCAAATGGGTCAATGGACTGAAGGACATTAATGAGAGTGCTGTAATATGGGAAAGGGTACAAAACCCAAAAGGGTAGTGATCAGCAAGGGAAGCGTTCAAGCAGCAGGAATTCCCACTATTGAGCAGGATGAGCTGGAGGAGTAAAAGAGGTAGAACGTACAAGAATGTCGATGTTGACAGAACTATCTCTGCCTCCTCCAACTTTTGATTAGTGTGAGCTACCTATAGACCAAAGCCAACTTGGAGCCAGAGGACAAAGTAGCCTAGACAGAGATCTGAAAGGAAGCCAGTTTCTTCTGAACCAGGGAAGGATATAGGATGGGTTTGGAAATAAAGTTTTACAAAAGCATCAGTACCCTGGCAGTCCTTTGAATCTCTCTCTCTATTAGGCATTACATCTTTTGTCCTGGTTTGTCAATTGTTGTTGTGATTAAAAAAAAACATGGTCAAAAGCAGCTTGGAGGAAGAAAGGGCCCATTTCATCTTTATTTGCATGTAATAATCTGTCACTAAGAGAAGTCAAGGCAGAAATTCAAGGCAGAAACTAAAGCAGAGACTGTGGAGGAATCCTACCTACTGGCTTCCTCATGCTCAATTAGCTTTCTTATATAACCCAGGCCCACCTCCGCAGGGAAGGTGCCACTGAGGTTGGGCTGGTCCTTCCCACATCAATCACTAACCAAGACAATATCTCACAGACAAGGCTACATATCAGTCTGGTCTTAGAAATCTCTCAATAGAGACTCTCAGATGGCTTTAGGCTGTGTCAAGGTGACAGATGGAGCTAGCCAGAAAGGCTGTAGAGGGTCAAGTTCTCAGATGGCTTCCAATCACCTGGATACCCATGGCAGGACCTACTGCACATGCCCTTGTATGATTCCCCACTGGTGCTCCCAACATCCGACTCCCTCCTCTGGGCTTTTGAAAGCTATCAAAATCTTCATTAGCTTTAGGTTCTCGTCACAATGCTCCATTCATCTTTTGTTTTCCATTGCACTGTAACATTGTTACAATATGAAGCAATTATAAGGTACCCACCATGCCATTCCAGCACAGAATCTATCTATGATCCTGACTATATGCATCATTTCCTGTTTCTATGGATACAATTTTGTACTCCTTCTTCAGACCCAACCCCTTTGGCAACTTACCTGTTACTTGTCATAGTTTCCTTACATTAAAAAAAAAATTCTTACCTGCTACACATCCCTCTTTAGATAATACATGCGTTTTTCTGCCCCCTTAAAAATATCCATTAACTTAACTTAATCACAGATCTTCAGTGTGGCCATGGTTAGTTAGTTAGTGTCTGCTCCACCTGTAGAATTGTGCCAGCTCAAAAGTTGGTGTCAAGAGTCATTTAAGGCTAAGCCACTCAAATATAAAGAAGACTTGCTTGATTTCCAGTGAGGACACAGATGGGTACCATTTATCCCTGCTATGTGGCTCTTTGGGTTCATCACAATTTGGAGGCAACATTACCAAAAGAATTCATTGGGTAGTTTCATTGCCTTTTCTAACTTAGACTTGGATATCTGCTATGTTTTACTCATGGGAATCAAAGCCTTTCCAGAACTAAGAGGAAGAAATACAGACCCTATTATAGAGGAATGAATCCCATTCCCATCATGCCCTAGAATGAAATACATCAGTGCATCCATATTTGAAAAGTTAAAAACCCCTCCCTCAAAGAACGTGATATATGTATTTACCTCAAGGAGAACAAAACACAGGAAGACAATAGTGGAAACGAAGCCTAATCTGGTGACCCAAACAGCCTTCAAACAAAATGAAAGTGACTAGACCAAGGAAGGGGAGGATAATGGAAGCAGGAAATGAATTCAAGATTTACATTCCTGGATCTGAATTGGGCTACTTTAATATACCAAATGACTCCAAAGACAACAGAAGAGTAAGGAGCACACAAAGGAACATATTCACAGGGCTGTAGAGAGAGTTTAGCATTAAGAGAACTCACTGCTCTTCCAGATGACACACCAGTCTGGTTCCCATCATCTATACTTAGTCAACTTGCTATTCCCTGTAACTCTAGGGGACTTGATGCCTTCTTCTGATTTCCACAGGCACCTGCACAACATGTGACACACACACACACACACACACACACACACACACACACACACAAGGAAGGGCCATGTTTACCTGCCAAAGCACAATTGCCCTTAGGAGAACATATTTCTATTTCTTCCTAGTATCCCCCAAGAGTCTTGGAGTCCCTATTAGGTGCCATGTGAAAATGGAAGTGCATGTTTATTGATATTATTTTAAGTACTCGTATCTCAAGTAGATGCCCAGGCAGAACAGGAGTACTATATGCACTAAAACCTTGTGATTGACTAGTAGGTGACACCTCATCTTGTAATAGAGGAAAATCCAGAAAGTTGCCTCTGTTTCTGCAGAAAGCATTCAGACAGTCTGTTTTAGACATAGGCTGGAGTCAACACAAGGCCATTTGACTTACTTTTGGACACATACATCACTACCACCTTCTTTCTAGCAAGAGTGGGCTGTATTCTCTAATAACTACCATTGGGACTTCAGGGAAACAACAGTGCCACACCCATAATCCACTGGTTCACAATCTGTGGGTCAAGACCCCTTTGGGAGTAGAACAAGCCTCTCACAGGGGTTACCTAAGACTTTCTTCATATCAGATTTTTACATTAGGTTTCATAACTGTAGCAAAATTACAGTTATGAAGTAGTAATGAAAATAATTTTATGGTTGAGGTCACAACATGAAGAACTGTATTAAAGGGGCCTAGCATTAGGAAGGTTGAGAAGCACTGCCATAGTCCATCATATATCAATAAAAACAGTTCCTACCTACTACATTAAGGTTCTTCCTTTTCATTAACATCCATGAGAGGGTACTTGCTTTAAAATCAGACAGTTTTCAGTTCCAGCTTCAACTCTGTTGCTTTCCAATTGTTTGACCATTAGCAAGCTGTCTAACCTTCTGGGCCTTAGTTTTCTTCTCTGTAAAATGATCATAAAGACGATATGTCATAGGGATTACTGTAAAAAATAAATGCAACACCAAGAAAGTAATACAGACACATTGTAGGTATTCAGTGAGTTGTCACAACTATTATTGTCCATGAAAGGACTAAGATGCCACACTATTTAGCAGCCCATGGCTCAGTTCCTAACATCTGGCACTAGGCATCCAGCACACCCAAGAACAACACCACTGCCTGCTGGCCATGGTCATGTTGCATCCTTTCATGGCTCAGTGACTTAACGTTTAGAAGATGGAACTTTCACAGTGAGAGCAAGTTGAAAACTAAGTAAAGCTCCCGAGAGCACTTAGGCACAAACCAACTTAGATGCAGGTGGATTTCTCAGCTCTGCCTGCCAGCTGAATGGCTTTTGCATTCTGCCCAAGCAAAGCTATTCTGTCCCAGAGGTTTTTGCAAATTCACCAGAGCTGAATGCATGTCAGAAACTCAGGGAGAGATTAGCTTTGAAAAGCTGACATTTTGGTACATATCAAAAAAGCCCGGAGCAAATGGGGGTCTAAGAAACACTTTGAAGGCCTTCATAGGGTCAGTGAAAGCTGTCACCAGATGCAACCTTGCAAGTAGCAGGGGAAGTACAGAAGGTCATTCAGGTCATCTAGATACTAGCAAGCCTGCAGGCCCTTGGATACACCCAGTTGATTGAATTAAAAAAAAAAAAAAACACCAAACTTCTCTGTAGTCTTCAATATAGCCTAGTTTAAGCCATTCCTACTGATATGTCAAAATCTAATCTTTTCCTGGGAGCTCCCCCTGATAAATGGGGCTTTCTTCTTGCTATCAGGTATGGCCTCTTCTCATTGAGCACCCCAAAGGTGGCAGGCAGTGTGACAGATTTTACACCATGATTTCAGTTCTTCCTAACATTTGATCATCTGTGGAATAGATAGTAACTGACTTTCTAAGGGGTGACAGTCATAAGGTACCTTTTTATTATGAGCCCCTCAAGTTTCAAAGAAGGAGAGATGACTTGTGTCAAGTCCTTTAAGGGGTGTATAGAGGATTCAGAGCCTGTAAGAAAGTACCCACTTTCTGAACTGTTTCCAGGAAGTTGTGTTTCCTAGGAAGTTGAGAGAGGGGGATGATTGTGGTGGTGTCAGCAGTATTGATGGTTTCTGTTGAGTGCCAACTTGATGGGATTAGAATCACCATGGAAACAAATCTCTGGACAGCCTTGGGAGTAGGAGGAGTTATCAGATTAGATAAACTGAGGTATGAAGGCCCTGCCTAAATGTGGGCAACACCATTCCATGGACTGGGGTCTCAGTTTGAACAAGAAGGAGAAAACAAGCTGCCTGCTAGTATTTCATCTCTCCAATTTCTGAGTGCAAACACAAGGTAACCAGCTAATCTATGCTTCTGCCACCACACCCTCCCTAGTGTTGTGGACTATATTCTCAAACCATGAGTCAAAGAAAACCTGTCCTGCCTTAAGTTGCTTTTGCTGGATATTTTGTAGCAGTAATACAAGTAACTGATACAGGGATCCAATACCCTGTATTTAATAAAAGGAACCTAGCCAAAGTCTGGTGGTCTAGGGGTTACCCTCGGCTAACTACTACAGTTCTTGATGTTGGGGACACCATTGAGTTTATGTTCTCTTATATTTTTATCACCCTAGCAAAGTATTAAATGTTTTTTAAACTGCCTGTTGGTGTTTCTATGAGAAATAAAAGCCACAAAGTAGAAATATGGATAAAAATAACAGTATGTCACACTAATGAGGGTACATCCTGTATAGACCCACGGGGACTTAGACACAAGTCAAGGGAATAAGAAGCAAAGATATTGTTTTCTTTCAGGAGAGTTGTAAGGAGCTATGACTGTATGAGAGGCAGTTCTGAAAGTGCCCTATTTTAATGTTTTTTAAAAATCATACATAAGAGAAATGACTTTGAAAATGACAGATGTACGATTTCATTTGTGTGGAGTTTTACCACCCTATCCCTTGCCTGTGCTGAGTGAGGTCCAGGGAAATGGTGAAGGCTGAGGTCAGTGAATATACTGAGTTTCCAAAAAACCTCAGATCTCCAGCAGGCTGCTGTTCTCCTTGGAAAATCATTGTTGGAGTTCCTCAGACCTGCTCAGATGATGGTCATGTTAAGGAATTCACTACTTTGTAAAACTGTGATCCTGGAAGTCACATTTGTCACAACCTGCTCACCTGCAGCTTTCACTCAGTGGCCTGCAACGACACCAAGGGAGCCTCTGACTATTTCCAAGCTTGTAATTTTGCATGGAAATGTACCAGTATTTAATTCCATTATATAGTTATTCAATCTTAAAGTTACTGTCCTAGGATAGAATAAATACAATAAAGTACAATAAATAATCATTTTTTCTCTGATGTATATCAATTTTTACTTACCAGATTTCAATATATGGTTCCATTTTAGTGCCTTTAACTATCCATAGGCAACTTTATTTTCATACTTTATTTGGCTTAAAAATACAAAATAGGGAGGGTGGAGTGATGGCCCTGAAGTTAAGAATATTTTCTGTTTTTCTGAAGGACCTGAGTACCGTTGCCAGCACCCATGTTTGGTAGTTTACAAATTTGTGTCAGCCAATTCTGGGAGATGTAATATCTTCTTCTGGCCTCCGAGGACCCCTGTACAATGTGGCATATATTCCCGCAGATTCACATGCAAACATATAAATGAAAATAAATCTTCAAATGTATAAAATAGAGCTGAGGAGGTGGCTTACTTACTGCACAGCACCCTCAGACAAATCAAGATATGATGGTGAGCATCTACAATGTCAGTGGTGAGGGGGAGAAGACAGGAATGTCTGTGGAGCTCACAGCCGAATGGTCTCCAGACTAAGAGAAAGGTCTGTCCTTGAATAAAAAAAAAAAAAAAACTAAGGTGAAGAGTAAAGCATTATCAATCTTTGGCATTCATGGGCATGTGCACACACCTCCAACAAATGCCTAGACACTTACATAGGTGTGTACATACATATATAAAATACAAAGTAACTCAAATTCATTTTAAAACATGGCCCTTCATAATACCCATATGAATATTATCCCCCACAAGATCCACCATGCTCCCTTCCAAGACCATCTAAGAAGTAGTCTCTGTAAACAGATTGATCTAACAATTGGTAAGTTTTCTACTAGTAATTTTGTTGAAAACTACGAGTTTTCCACTCATAAGTTTCCTACTTGTTGTTGTAATAACACAGATGCACACAAATTCTGTTTGCTGTCTGTGGACAATGCAACACAGTATTCTGTGAAAGAAGAAAAGAAGGCAATGTAGAGTGGTAGAGACTTGGGAGACTGAGGCAGCCACCAGCATCTAAGACAGTGACTTCCCTGCTCTGCGGCATTGTTACCTGTCATCATGAAGGCTTCCCTGGCTTCTAAATAGATTTTCCATGAGAAATCAAAAACCCAGATTCATACATATATATGTACATACATATATATGTGTGTGTGTGTCAACTGTTGTCTTTTTAACATTAACAACTAAATGAACTTCCTTAAGAAGAATACTAGCCAGTGGGATTTCTATTTGAAACCTCTCTTACCAGCATCAGTCAGCTTCTTTTTGCTTTTCATGTAGATTACATGGCAGCTACCGTTCTAGGACTGTACTTACATGGGTGCATAGTATTTAATTGTATAGCTGGACCTTTCTCCAGGTCTTCATTGCTGATTCAGAACAGAGGATCTGACCCCATCTTTTTAGCCTAGTATGTACATCCATGTGCACCAAGGCCTTTTCCTCAGACCTATTCATAATTAAATACAAAATAAAAAAAATTCTTTAAAAATACTAAACAATCCCCCAAACATTTAAGTACAAAAATTACATTACATTTCTTGAATGTGTTTCAACATTCAAACTTTTTTATTAATTTTAAAGCAATTTTCGTAACAGTTTTCTTGCCATACTTCTCCCAGAATCATTTGTTGCCTTACCTATCACTTACAGTAAAAGTTCATTTAAAGTAGTTATATAGAAACATACCCATATGCTGGAGCATTTTAGTTCACAGCCATTAGCATAGTCTACTTTTGCTTTCCCAGGTGTCCCACTGGGAAAATATGCTGCACAGACACCAATTACCAAAAGACTATGAAGCATAGAACCACCGTTTGCATTTCATCATAGTCTACTCTACTCTTTTACACCTCTTTGACCTCTTTGAGCATGTTCTACATGTAAAACTCTATACTCTAATGTTATAGCTAATGCTATAACTTGGATACCATGTGATATTATTTACAATATCTTATAGATATATGTGTGGCTACTTTTTATATTCTTATTTGATGAAAAAAAAATACACCTTGAACTTTAAAAATTTGGTTATTTCCTACTATTAATATTGTAAATCTCATTGAAGTACATGTCTTTAGGCAGAAGACCTCGGCCTTCATTTCCATTAATAGAATCCCAGAAATAGAGTTTCCAAAGGAAGGCTTACAAGTCTTCTCAAGACTCTCCAATTGCAATTCACCTTCTTGTCCCAGAGGCTAGAAATGCCTGACATTCTCTCCAGCTGTGCTGAGTGTGTTCCTGGAAGCACCCACCCTCCAAAACCGAATATCGTCTATTTTTTAAAGTTCTATTAACTTGTTAGGTCCAACAAGTGAGGTTGAAAATTGTTTAAATGTTTATTATGATATATCTAAGCTTTAGACTGCATTTTGACACTTCCCCTTTATTTTGTGTGAAATTCTGCTTTTCCTAGTTTTGAAATGAATTACTTAAGTATTAAGAATATAAGAGCCAGAAGACGGGCAAATCTGCTGTGAGAGTGTGTCTTTTAGAAATAACAGGAAACTTTACACATAATATAGCAACAATATGGCTGCCTGAGCAAAACCTGAACAAGGATCTCTACTAGCTTCACTATCACATCCACATATATACACACATATGATAAATAAATACATATATATATTTATCTCACATACAACAAGTGCATAGAGCATATGTATATGATATGTATTGTATGCAGACATGAAGTTAGGTATGCTTAGGCATGTATGCACATGGGTGTAGATGCTAGAGATTGACATTGGGACTGGTCCTTGTTTGCTCTTAGTCATATTTTTTCAATACAAGGTCTGTCATTGAACCTGGGGCTTGTTGATTCAGCTACATTGACTCACCAAAGAGCTCTAGGAATTTGTCCTTGCTAATGTGGAAGCATGAGGTCTCAAGGGCCCCCCCCCCCTACACTAAGAAAGAACTACAGGTAACTAAGGAAAGCTGAGTGTGGGACAAAGGGTCTTCCCAGGGGACAGCACACTTAGCCAATTTCTCCCTTTTAGCTTAAGAAACAAAATTCCTCTCATTCCTGTTTCTCAATTTGAATGTTATTTGCTTCCTTCTCTTACTATTTCTCATGCTTTTTTGAACAGCAAGCTCACTGCTCTGGAAGGTCATGTGATGTATGACTGGCATTTAACGGGAAATTACCAGTTAAGGTCTGCTTTGTTCTCCTTAGGAAACTCTATTGTAGCTATTGGTTGTGTGTTTAATAGGGTGCCTCAGTTCCAAGGCAGCCATGAAAAAGTACAATGGAAAACATAAATAATGAAGAATAAATTGTTTTCTTCTGACTTCATTTTTCAGATGGAGAAATGCTAATTGTTGCTTAGGCCTGAAGCATCCCTAGTTTTACCCAAACAATTTTGATTTATAGATATTGGGGCTATGCAAGAAATCAACTGAAGTGTTGAATTATTAAACACTGCTGTTTTCCAAGTACCTATGTGCTGTATCTGACATCTGTAAAATGAATTCTAACCCAAAGTATTTCTTTGAGTTGTTAACCAGAACTCAGTGACACAGACCAGCATAACTTTGCAATGCAAAAGAAAATGCCAGGCAAACTCCCTCCTACAACTACAGACTATTTATCACAGTTTGTTGGAGTGGTGAAGTGCATAATTTTTTGATCCAGCTGACACATTCAATTATCTTTAAAAGTTTCTATCATGGTACTCTTTTCAGCTATTTATTGGGTACAAAAACGTAATCCATAATTATAGGTATTTCATGTGCCCTGTATCAAACACTGAACAATCTCATTCCCCAGGCTTTCTGTCTACCAGAGAAACTGAGAAAAGAAAATAAATGCTTAGCAATCAAGATTTGCAAAGTGGCCATGAGGGGCCGTCAAGACACTGACAGCTGAAAACAAGGAGAAGAAATATGTGCAGCATAGCCTGGGGTCTAGGCTTGCAGAGGAAATGATTTGGTGCGTAATCATGGATTTGCAGATGTCTGGGGCTGACAGAAGCTTTGTGAGCATTAATTTGGTGCTTCTACTGGATAGCTTTTAGCTATAACGAGGAGAATTCTCCCAAACTGTATCCATACCTTGAAGATGCAAGGTTATCAAAAAGGAGATGCCTGGTTTAGTATTTCCTTGGTTACTAATGGGTTTTAGCCAAGTAATTGTGGATTCCTTCCTGAATATATAAAAGATCACGAATATTGTCTAAAGTCGTGTGGTGTTAATGAGATACTATGTGTGCTTAAAAATATATGATACTCATTTATATTCCTTCTTTACCCCTTCCACTAAGAGATGTGGAAAGACAAATTGTCAACTGTTTACTAGTTGAGATATTTATCAATGTTTACCAGTCTTAAAATGGATAATTTCTTTGCATTCTCTCTCATTCTCTCTTCTCTCTCCCTCTCCCCATATATAATATATAATCTCACATATATGTCCCCTTATGTACATATATCTGTATATGCATTCTATATAATATATATATATATATATATATATATATATATATATATATAACTCTACATACAATAAACACATATAGTATATGCATGTGACATGAGGTTGGGTATGTTTGCACAAGTTTGCACATGGGTGTAGAGGCCAGAGGTCGATATTGATAGTGGTCCTTAGTTGCTCTTGGCTTTATTTGTTCAATATTAGGTCTCTCATTGAACCTAAGGATTGTTGATTCAGCTGCAGTGGCTGGCCAATGAGCGCTAGGAATTGGTCTGTCGCTTCTCCTTCCTCACCATCACGGGAGTTACAGATGCAGACTATAAAGCCTGGCAAGTGTGTGGTGATGTGGATCCGAACTCAAATCCTCATGCTTGCCTGGCAGGCACTTTACAAAACGAGCCATCTAAAAGCCCTTATTTATTAACCGAATAGAGATGTTCAAGAAAGGTAAGATAAGTTTTCTGTTGATTATGTTTTTAGCTTTGATGGTGGCCATTAATACATTGTTCAGGACCCTTCTCTCCTTATATGCCTTCAGAGGAGTGAGAAATCACAAGAATATTTTACTTCTGAACAATGTCTGACAATTATCTTCCTTTTCTTTTTACCTAATAGCTTGCTCCCAGCCCCCACACCATGTGTTCTGTATTTAGAATTCTAGGAGGGAATGCCTAACACCTAGAACATGGTTTTTGTTGGACCATCAAGCTGTCTGTTCCATCACAAACCAAGAAGATCTATTTTGAAATTCAGTGTCAATATCTCTGAGTTACTTTTTGGGTGAAATGATCTTGCTCCTAGCCTCTCCTCAAGTGGATGTCAACTGATTGTGTCAAATGCTATTCTCTTCTATTGAAAATTCATAGCACTATTATGAAGCAAATAATTGTTCATTTATGAAAAATGTTTAATAAAATAAGGAGAGCTCAATAAAAAGTCTTTTCCTCTTCAGATTAGTCAAACTGAAGCTCAGAGATGTCTAGGAAGTATAAAGAGGTTAAATGACTTAGCTAATGTTAACTAAGGAATGAGCTGTAATTGGCCACTCATTGGGTTTCTGACTTTCTTATTTCAAAGCTGACAGCAAGGATTTCCACCACCCAGGTTATTGTCTCTGAAGTCACCATTTAAAAGCATTAATCACAGTTACTAAGCAATAGGAGAAAGCTTCACATTACCTGGGAGAAAGCAAAAGGCAGTAGTTCCTGGCACACAATCAGCAACCAAACAAAATAAAAGAATCAATGCTTGTCTATCAATCCAACAGTTATTCTCATTGTGATTGTGATTGTGTGTGTGTGTGTAACTAATAGTTACAGTGTGCTGGTTAAAATTATTGCCAAGCACTCTGCCAAAGATCTATAATCAAAAGCTATTCAGAAGGCTATAGCAAGAAGATCACAAGTTCAAGGACTGATTGGGCTACAGAACAAATTCTAAGCCAGCCTGGGAAACATAGTGTCTCTCTCTCTCTCTCTCTCTCTCTCTCTCTCTCTCTCTCTCTCTCTCTCTCTCTCTCTCT
>JADRCD010223448.1:15242-28379 GCA_019843815.1 Montemys delectorum
TCTCTCTCTCTCTCTCTCTCTCTCTCTCTCTCTCTCTCTCTCTCTCTTCCTCTGTCTCTCTCTCTCTCTCTCAATCTCTCTCTCTTCCTCTCTCTCTCTCTTTCTCTTAGTACATAAAAAGGAATAGGGATAAACACTCAGCAGTAGAGTGTTTGCTTAACAAGTGTGGAATAGAGAGACAGAAAGACAGAGACAGAGAGGGACAGATACAGGGGAGAGACAGAGGCACAGAGACACAGAGATAGAAGAGAGATAGATACAAAGATAGAGAGACAGGGACACAGAAAGAGACAGAGACTGTGGAAAGAAGGGAGACAGTAAATAGAGGGAAGGAGAAAGAAGGGGAAATAATTATTGCTCATCCATTATTTACTTCTTTCTTCAACCTGCTGTCAATAAAATTTTCCTTGGCTGACAGATGCTGGAGTTGCCTGGTAATTTGCCCAATGGAATGCAAGTCCACGTGATACCAGCAGCAACCTTAGATGTGTTAATGTCTTTGGCTTCTCCACTTCTCTAGTGACCCAGTGTGTAAAGAGCATGGCTCAGTAGTTATAACACCTTGTTTACTGCATGCTTCTGAAATAAACACTTAGAAATAGAACCTTTCCCCCTGAAGCTTGGAGCTAAGCCCAGCTCAGTGAGATCTTAAAGCAAAGCTGTCCAGTCAAGCCTATAGCAATAAAATCAACATGCAAGGTTTAAAATATAATAATATGTATGTCTTTGTGATCTGCTGAATTCTGGGATGGCTTGTGAGACAGCCTTGTTGTATTAATAGCTAGTAATTTTAATAAGTAACCTGTGACTATGAAGTGTATGACAGACTCTGATGACAATTCCATTAGGTAGGTGTCATTCTTAACACTGTCCTACAAATGAGAGAAGAAGCTCCAAAGGATTAGTAAGCTTATCTGAGAAGATATAATAACAGCAGCTTAAGCATCTAATTTCAATCAATCTTATTTCAATATCATTGTTATATCTCAATTTTGTTCATACTGGACATGAGAGCATTTCAAGTCATACTTGGAACTTACCAAGGAGGTTATGCTTTGAGCATGAAACCAAACAACTGCCACTCAGCCCTTCTGTTTCGTTTCAAGCTGCTACCACATATAAATTGTTGAGCTGTATTTCAACCTTTGCCAAGAACAAGGCTGACTCAGCCCTTGGAAGTTCATCCGAAGAACTAATTGGTAAAAAAATTCTCTGGCGAAACAGACAACACAGCAACTTCTCAGATGACTTCCACAGTAAAATGACAAAATGGGAGAGGTATGTTTTGGCCATGGACACCCTAAATGAGAACATAGCTCTGATGTTTACTGTCATCTCTTGAATTCTCTGTGGACTTGGAGATTATTGCCATATGAAATGTCTCTAGATTCAGAGGTGGCAAGAGAACACTCACAAGATATTTAGATTTCAAATGAATGACAATATTTTTCACCGGATCCTTTGGTATTTTGTTATCTTTTGGCATGTGTACCTGAGGGCTTCAAAAACATCTCAGCAAGTTCCTGTTACACATTTGTGATAATCTCCATTTCTTATCAGGCAGAGAGAGACTCTGTGCTCAAACTCTGCCCTTCATTTTCCAATGCCATGATGCCTTCTTCTTGTCTCCTCTTTTTCAAGCTTCCAGTAATAGGGGGGTAACCTAAACTATGAAGAATGGCTGGACTCTCTCACCTCCTTAGTAAGGATTTTTCTCAAAGGAGCAAAGAGATTAGTTTGAGGGTATCTTTTTAAATAGATGGGCTGTATATGGTGTCTCCTATGTCAGGTGGATCTTATCAGCAGGGAGGAGGTAGGCAATGGACAGTAGACACCAATACCCAAGGGAACCTTCTTTCCACTGACATGACTAAATCTTCCAGTAAAATGAGGCTATTGAGCCATGTGAGGATCTAGGAGAAAAACGTTTTGGTGTGATCACAGAACTGCCTCAAAGTTAATGTGGCTGGAGAATGGTGAGAGGAACAATGGCAAGAGATGAGGTTGCCAAAAAGGGAGGTGGGGGCTTATTGTAAAATGCACTTGGAGTTTGGAGTGTAGACTAGTTACCCTTCTCTCCTATGTAATAAAATAATTGACAGAGACAGAATAAGATGGATATATTCTTGCTTTCAGTTTCAGCTGTCAACCCATGTTGGTGGCAAGAGTGATGTGGAAGAGAACAGTTCATCTCATAGCAGCCACAGAACTTAAAAGTGAGGCTGTAAGAAAAGGCCAGGGCAATTTTACAGAACTTGTAACCTGCAAGCAAGTCTGCAGGTTCTTTTCTTGGTTAATGACTAATGTGGAAGGGTCAGCCCACTGTGGATGGTACAATCCTAGGCAAGTGATCCTGAGATGTATAGGAAAGAAGCCAACCGTGAGAAGCAAGCTAGTAAGCAGCATTCCTCCATGATCTCTGCTTCAGGTCCTTCCTCCAAGACCCTTCTTCAAGTTTCTCCCTTGACTGTCCTTGATTATGGATTGTATCTATAAGCCAAATGAATCCTTCCCAAGTTGCATTTGGTCACCATGTTTTATCACAGCAAAAGAAAGCAAACTAAGACAGATCCTACTTCCTGTCTTTCACTATCTGTCTATAACACCATCATGAATCCATGAAGGGATTTATCTACTCATTAAATCAGAACCCTTCTGATTTGATATGTAAGCATGCCATGACAGCCCTGGACACATGCTTTACTCTTCTCCTAGACAGTTTTATAGTCAACCAAGTTGACAAGATTGACTCTAACATATTTTATGTTTTGTTATATTGGATACAACTAGAAAGCTTTGAGTAGGAGAATGGCAGAGCTGGAGTTCATTTTTAGAGCTGTCCTTTAATAACAGTATCACATGACCACATCATTATAAGAGCACAGTGGAGGGTAGGAGCATAAGGGTTATTCCCTCTTGTAACTGTGACAAAGGGCCTGCCAAGGGAAAAAACAAAAAAACAAAACCAAAAACTAAGTGAAGTATTTGGGCTTATGGTTTAAAGATACAGTTCATCATGCTGGAGGGCATTGGACATAGTGGCAAGAATATAAGGCTTGCCCATATCTGAATGGATTAGGAAGCAAAGGGAAGAGAATTTTGAGGCTCAGTTGGCTTTCTTGTTTTATTCAATTCAGGATCAAAATGGTGTTACCACACTCAGGGTGGGCCTTCTCCCTAGATACCCTTTATAAATAACATAGAATTAAATCTCATTGATATTCTAGGTGTTACTTCAATCAAACTGGAAACCAGAATTAATCACCAAAATAGGTAATGATTCATATAGTAATAGTAACAAGAAATGATAGTGGTAAGAGATGACAGCAGGAGGTGAAAAACAGCTGAATTTGGGCTGTATTTTGAATTGAATTTGATAGATGTGATCTAAAATAAAATACAAAGGAATTAAAATAATTGAGCCAAAGGATATGTGATAATGCCAAAAACATACCAGGAGACAGTGGGTGAGTAAACTCAGGGGCTCTATGTTGATCTACCTGATAGACATCCAAATGGAAAGATCATAGAGAAAGTAGAATACACAAATTTGAAGTTCAGCAGATTGCAGAAGATTAGATTAAAATTTTTTGAGTCAACAAACTATCCATCTAGGGACTATGAAACCAACATTTAGAGGCTGACAAGGAGATAGAGTTGAAAAGTGGAAAACAGCATTAGATCTCAAGACATTCAAGGGACTGATGTCTCAGAAGCCAAGGAAAGAAAATATTTGTGCAGCACACCCTTTTGAGGGCAGAATCAGCCTCTTAGAATGCTACTTTGGGACTTAGCCATGTTGATGCCACTGATGATTCTCACAAAAACTGTTTCTTTGGGGTGATGAAAGTAAAACAATTAATGGAATTGGGTAAAGAAAGGGAAATTATGAAGAAGTCTATCCAAAATATGCTAAGCATCATGGAAGTTACAGGAGCCAAGAGATACGTTTAGATATAGGAGATAAAATGGCATTATTTTATGCTACTGAAAATTATGTGGGAAGAGGGGAAACTGGATAATTCTGAAAACAGAGAGAAGACTGATGGCAAGACTAATAGTCATGGATGTTTTGGCAGAGAGGGACTCCAGTAACATATAGAAAGGCTGGTTCCAGACAGCAGTATGGATGTTCTTCATCATGATGGATGAGGAAGGAGGATGTTTTAGTTCCTTTTCTGGTGATGTAATAAAACACCCTGACCGAAAACAACTCATAGAAGAAGAGTTCATTTTAGCTTACAGTTCTGGAGGGATAAAAATACATCCTTCCAGGGAGGCATTGCAACAAGTGGCAGCAGGAGCAGAGAGCTGAGAGATCACATGACCAAATATGGGGGAAGGGGTGAAGGTAGAAGCAGCAAGGCCTTATATCCCAAAGTTTGTTCCCAATTATACATTTCTTCTTCAAGACTGCACAAACAAAACCTCCCCCAAAGTACCACCAACAGGGAACCAAGCCTATGGAGTACATTTATCATCCAAAACACCAGAGAGAGCCTATCAATATAGATCAAGATGGGGTATGGTAATATAGAAAGAGTATTCATATGGACTCTATTTTCTCATCAAATAAGAGTAGGCAAAGTTAAAAATAAGAAAGATAATGGAGGTATAAGAGAAAAAGAGGAGTTAGTGGTCTGCTGGGAAATCAGAATTTGATAATTATAGCATATAGATTTTCTGTGTAGCAAGAGAAACTCAGTGTGTCCATGGACCAAATCATCCCAACCAGGCTGCCATGTGTCTCTGGGACACTCACTATGTCGATGATAGGCAGGGAACTGGATTGACAAGTGTGAAGGGGAAGAGGAACAAAGGGGCCGAGTTCATAGTCTACTTGGCAGGCAATGATATAGTATAATAAATTCCTGTTCCTAAGCATTTTATAAATTCTGTTTCCTAGTATGATGCTTCAATGTTTATAATAGGCTAAGTGCTGCTTAGGTGGAAAGTAACTCGTGACTATTTTCATTATTGATATCATCACCATTATATTTTATAATGCTATAAACAGAATGGCATTGCAAGCAAAATGTCTTTATCTTAAGCTACAACGATAATAACCCAATTGTGTCAAGGTAAGTATGCTTTGTAATGTGTAATATTACAAAATTCATTATGTAATTATGAATATTACAGATATACTAATAAATAGTAGCAATTCTGAAACACTGAACAAAGCCTTCTTATCAAACTTCAAAAAGCTCAAAGGTCAAAGTTGTAGAGAATCAAACCTTCCTCTAGTAGCTTCTACTCCACAGACAGCTCTTTCTAACTACCAAGGGTATTTCTTTGTGATAAATTCTGGCTGAAAATCCTTTTCTTTCCTTTTGTCTCTCTGTCTTGTTTTATTTCCATTTATTTTATTTCTCTTTTTCTTCTTTTCTTCCTCCTTTCCCTCTCCATCATTTTTTCCTCTCTCTTATCTATTTTCTTTCTTTTTAAATTTTTCAGGCACCATTAGAAGGTAAAGAAAACACCTCAATTTTATAATGTAGCAGCCCATGTGTATTAAACCTACCACCTCTCCTCTTCTCTCCTCTCTCAAGAGCTTTTTCTGATTATATCATTTCAGAACTTGGAGAGTAACCATGGTAACTGTCTTCCAACCTTTTCCTTTGAAAATAATCCATCCTACCCTGAGAGAATCACCTGCAAAGTAGCCATACAGCTGCCTTTGTTCTGCTCTGTCTGGTCTTCACCCATTATCTGCCATCAGAGTTAGGTCAAGAGCTTTTGCAATGACCTGTGAAGTGGAACAACATCCTCATGGGCTGGTCCAGGGCTGGGCTATAACCTGTACTTTCCTCCTCCTACACTTGCAATAGGTGGATTAAGACTAGGTGTGGGGCCACTGTGAAGTTTCTCTTTTAAAACGCCTGGATTCCCTTCAAA
Organism: Montemys delectorum; assembly: GCA_019843815.1. Taxonomy (NCBI): domain Eukaryota; kingdom Metazoa; phylum Chordata; class Mammalia; order Rodentia; family Muridae; genus Montemys; species Montemys delectorum. Next base: position 21,141 of record JADRCD010223448.1, read on the forward strand.
CTGCACCTGACTTTCAAGGAATGGAGCTCAGGCACTACAACTTCAAAGATTCTGGCTGTCGCCAGTGGGAATTTCCCTCTGTACTGGTTTTCTAAAAAGCAAAAGAGGTGACATGAATGACCTGCCTCTTAAATGTCAGCATATTTGTCTCATTTTGCCCAAAGGATTCTTGTCAGAATTTGAAAGCTGTGTTCACCAGCAGAGTGGAAGTCTGGTCACGATTGCTTGATTGCTGGATGGATTCTGCCTTGCTTTCTCTCTGCCCTTCTTCCGTCATACCAACACTCTTGCCCATCACTGGGGTATAATCTTCATCATTGGTCCAGCATTTGCCCTTTCATGATAGCTGTGGAAAGAGATCAGAGATAAGTGAACTAATGCTGAAAGTAGAGAGTACATCTACTTATCTACGTGTCTCATTCTTGTTCAGTTTTGTTTGAGAACCGGAGGGGCAGATTATTTCCTGACCATCTGTTTCTTCTCAGTAGCAATCACAAAACTGATGTTAGGCTCAGTCTTGGTGCTGCTTTGGGTGGTATCTGTCTGTCTTTGTCTAGTCAATGGCTTTCCAATCTTGGTTAGAGTCTGGGGTAATCCCAGGAACAGTAAGTAGTTAGTGGCAAGGAGTTAACCTTGGTTTTTCAAACCATTTGATTACAGTGAAACTAGGTAATTAATTAGAGGGTACAACTCAGGACTGAGGGTGCTTCCTCATAGGAAGAACAACAATATCAACCTGCCAGATCCCCCAGAGCTCCCAAGGACTAAACCACCAATCAAAGAGTACAATACACATGGAGGGACTCATGGCTCCAACTACATATGTGGCAGAGAGTTGCCTTATCTGGCATAACGGGAGTGGAGGCCCTTGGTCCTGTGAAGGCTCAATGCCCCGGCATAGGGGAATGCTAGACAGAAGTAGATAGGTGGGGGAGTACCCTCATAGAAGCAGGGGGAAGAGGGGATAGGATAGGGGGTTTAGGGAGGAGAAACCAGAAAGGGGGATAACGTTTGGAATGTAAATAAATAAAATAACCAATAAAAAAGAAAAAATTTGTATATGATACTGATTCTACTTTTCTGATGTTTTCCAACTTCTAGGCTCCTTCCTCTTGCACTCTACAAGCTGAGGAACCAATAATCAAGCCTGTGATTGTTCCAGTGGGAGTTTGCAGAGGCTAACAATGGCCAGCTTAGGAAGCTGAATGCCTCAAACAACAGCAACAGCAAAATTACCAAGTCCGATTCCCTTCCCTGCTATCTCAAGATATAGTATATCCTGCTTTAGAGGCATGCTCTAACATCCCTAGAAATCATAAACCATTGCCCTTCTGAATCCTGTCATTGTGCATAGGGTAGCATCTGTCTTGATATTTCTGTTGAACTTTGATATAACTGTTTAAATTGAGGTCCATAACAATTTGTGCATAAAAGGATGAGGAAACATTCCTTAAAAGCAAGTGCAGAGTAGTTCTATTGATGAACTTGTCCCTGCATATAGTAAAGTGGGAAGTTGGCAGGATTGCCCTTCACCTAGGTTCTGTGCTTCCTGAGACTTGACCAACCATCAAGTAGGAGAGAGAGGTACCAGCAGAGCGATTAGTCAAGTCTCACCAAGGGAAGAGTCTAAAACTTCATTCATATCCTCTGATGCATGCCACTACCACCCGGCATGCATTTTCTATCTCTTCGTAGAAGATGATAAAGCTTAAAGAGAGCAAAATGCCATGGAGGGAAACAGAAAACAGAGATGCCCATTGGAGTGAACTCTAGTGTGCACACATACCTCGACAGCAAGTATCAGGCCTGAGAGTCCACCTAGTTCTCACCCTAAATACTATGCCTTTCTTCTAAGAACTCTGCCTTTGGTGATTAAATGAAATAATCACAAAGCTAGGAGCAACATTAATAATCATCCTTGATATCATGTGCCCACTTACCCCATAGCCAACATCGTTCAAATTCTGTCAGTTTTACCTCTTCACACTCTGCAAACAGTTCACCACTATCCATCCCCATAATCTGTTCATTAAACCAGAATCTGTTCCCAACTATAGCCTCTTCCTTCTTTATGTGGATTCAGAAACATCTATGATCCTAATTTGAGCCTTTGTATAAAAACTTTTAGTAGCTTCTGTGTCCTCTGAACAGAAACTGATACATGGCTTCTAGTAACTTCATGATAGAGTGCACACACTAACCACATGTCTCATTGTTCCATTCACAGGGCTACAAGGAAAACTAGATGTATAGCAGGATATCTCCCTGGTCTATTCACATTCCATTTTCTGTGCTTTTTGCAATTCCTACTCCTCCAGGTTTAACATACTAATTATCAGGCTCAGTCAGGTGACTGTTTCTTCCAGGAAGCCCCCTTAGTACCCCTCCACTTTTCTCTTGTTATCTATTTCTGTGATAGAGCACCGTGACCAAAAGCAACGAATGTAGGAAAAAATTTATTTCAGCTTATAGTTATAGTCTATCATGAAGGGAAGTCAGGGAAGGAATAGGAACTGAAGCAGACACCATGGAAAAACAATGGTTATTGGCTTGTTCTTCCTGATTTGTTCAGTTTGATTTCTTATACAACTCAGAACCACCTACCAAGGCAGTGGTACCACTCACAGTGAGTTAGTCCCTCCCACATAGTCAATAAAATCCCACCCCTACAGGCTTGCATACATATCAATCTGATAGGAACATTTTCTCAATTGAGGTACCCTGTTTTCCAGGTGACTCTAGTTTGTGTCAAGTTGACAAAAACTATCTAACCCACCCTCAGTGCTGGTAGATTAAAACAGTATATTCCCAAGAACAACCACCATTACTATAGCATTTTTCTCTTGATTTACCATTTACTTTTGACTTAATCCACACACTCACTTAACTGGGCATTGAGGAATCAGAGCCACTACCTGACATGTACTAAGGGCTAAATATGTATGTTTTAAACATATTCTTTTAGCTTTTAATTGGAAATCAAAAAGTTACTGTGAAACACTGAAAAGAGGACATCACAGTCCCCTGAATATGCTTGCCTATAGCTGTAGATCCATCAGTAAGAGATTGAGCCAATCTGCATCATCATTGGTGACTAGGAACATTGTTTTAAATGTATTGTTGCCAAGTAAGGCAGCTGGTAGGCATGGTGGGTCTGTAATCCTGGCACACAGGAAGCTGAGTTAGGAGGAATAAAAACTTGGGCTGTCTTTGTCTTACATAGCAGACCCTGTCTCAAAAACAAAACAAAAAAAAACTGTGGAAAGTTAAGTTGCAAGTGTTAATGAAGTCAAAGACTACAGGAAGGAATTTAGAATGAGTGAGTCTTTCAGGATAATATTGATAAGTACCACATGAAGAGAGACTGGGTGTACTTCTTAGAATTTTTACAGGTTATTAATGTATTTTGTGAATTTTAATGAATTTTTATCTGGTTTTGACCATGGTTTTGAGATTAGGGTAAGCCTCATCTCCAGAATATGGAAAGAAAGAGAGCAGAAATCATGTTTGAGTCCATTTTCTGCTAATTTTCCCTCAGAAAACCTTCATGAGGCAAAAAGGGGGTGTTGATCCAAGTGCCTCCCACAGTATAGATGAATAAAGCCGCCAGTGCCTTGAGAAAGTTTGGGTAGAAGGCTCATTGGTACCTGTGTGGCTGACAGAACATAGTAGAGCACTTGACCCTGACATCAGCACTGCATTAGCCTTGTTATATTGTGTTTTATGAGAATGAAAGGCTAGCCTGTGAGACACTTTAGAAAATTGGTGATGTTTCTGAATCCAAATGTGTGTGAGTGGGTTGACGTTTTCAGACCAGAACACACATAGGGACATTTTCATGTCTCTTCATCCTTTTGATGACACTAGAAATGGACTTGGTCTAAATGATATAAAACTGTAAAGTGGAGATTCTTAATCACTCTGGATTCAAGACAGGCTCTGATAATTGACATTGTTTCTGTTCCCCAAAGAGGACCTGTTAGTATATACTATCCACTGAGATTTTTCTTAACTTCTATGTAGCTCACTTCTTCAAATGCAATTGCTACTTCCTGGAGATTGATGGGGGGTGAAGCTAGTTTTATTACTCTTTAGGTCTGATCAATGGATGTGCCCAATTTACAATCTTCAGGCCAGACTCATAAAGGTCATTGAGAGGTGAGAGTCCATCTGGGTAGATGAAACAGCAGCGTGGTTTGTTTTTTCACTTTTTTCCTTGACAAAGAGAAAGTGCAGTAGGCAAAATGTACTCATTGCAATCAAACCCTGGACTTTTCTGAAAGGAGCTCTTTAAGTCCACCACTCCTGGTATATAGCAAAGTGTTGTATAAGTATACCGAGACAGTGTAGGGACTCATCCTGCCTCAGAAGGGTTAGAGCACAGAAGTCCATTGGAATAGTGCAACTTCATGTTCCTTGTCTACAAATGTGACATTACCTGTCACATTAAACAGCCAATTCAAGGAATTCATTTTATCCATTAGAATTGAATTAAGTTCAGTTACAATGAGAACATACTGAGAACAGAAAAATATGAAAAATAACTTTCTTTCCAATAACTACTTAGAAGATTAAAAGGGTCCCATAGTGATACCAACTGTAAGTTCATTATGAAACACAGGAGGAAAATAATGCTAACATACACAGAAAATTATGAAGTCACAAAATGACATTTTCCAAGGAGGTGCAGACTATGCTGCAGGAGGGAATAGTCAATATCCAAGAGTATGTAGTGGTGACTTCATCTGCAGACTCAGTGCAAGGATGATGAGAGTTTCGATTACAGATTTAATAAAAATCTTAGTTGCACTCACCTGAGTGAGTAGTGCCCAGAATTATCCACAGACATTTAAAAACCAAGCTACCTCATTTATAAAGCCATTAATTACTGACAAAGCTATAGTTAAAAAAAAGTACTGTATCAACCACAGATTTCAGAATCAGACCTATATCTTCTTGAAACAATGAAGATAGGATAATAACACAAATTCAATCATTTTGTTTTGTTTTGTTTTGTTTTTCTTTGGTTTTTTGAGACAGGGTTTCTCCGTGTAGCCCTGGCTGTCCTGAAACTCACTCTGTAGACCATGCTGGCCTTGAACTCAGAAATCCACCTGCTTCTGCCTCCCAAGTGCTGGGACTAAAGGGGTGTGCCACCACTGCCCAGCCACAAATTCAATCTTAAAGTGGGTGACTTATTTAATAAATGGGGTTAAAACAATCAATTGTCATATTTTCATAAGATTATCATCTTACATTATTATATCTTAACTAAGTAACATTATAAAATCTATACATAGCATGAATATAAAGAAATAAGAAAATATGTCTTTAATCCTAAGATAACAAAATCCTAAACCTGACAAACCATTTTAAACATAATGAGGTATTTAATTTCACAAATAAAAAAGACTTTAGAATTAGTAAACTAACTGGACAACATTATACCAAATCCTGAAGTATGTCTATGCACTACAACTAAGCCATTAGAACATAAAATTTGAAAAATCATTTATGATTCTGTCAAAAAGAAACATCAACTACATCTGAAACTTTTCTCAAAACACCAGGAAGAATCGGTAAACAGAAAGTATTGTTGAAAGATGTTAAAGATGACCTTAAAAATGGAAACAACACAGATGTCCCTCAACAGAGGAATGGATACAGAAATTGTGGTACATCTACACAATGGAGTACTACTCAGCTATTAAAAACAATGAATTTATGAAATTCTTAGGGAAATGGATGGATCTGGAAAATATCATCCTGAGTGAGGTAACACAATCACAAAAGAACACACATGGCATGCACTCTCTGATAAGTTGTTATTAGCCCAGAAGCTTGGAATACAGGAAGAATAACCCACAAACCACAAGAAACTTAAGAAGAAGGAAGACCAAAAGGTGGACATTTCATTCCTTCTTAAAAGGGGGAAAAATACCCATGGAAGGAGTTGCAGAGATTAACTATGCAGCAGTGACTGAAGGAAGGACAAGCCAGCCTAAATATAGCTATCTCCTGAGAGGCTCTGACAATACCTGACTAATACAGATGTAGAGGCTCACAGCCATCCATTGAACTGAATACACAGTCACCAACGAAGGAGTTAGAGAAAGGACCTATGGAGCTGAAGGGTTTGCAGCCCCTTAGGATGAACAACAATATGAACTAACTAGTACCCTCAGAGCTCCCAGGGACTCAACCACTAACCAAGGACTATACATGGTGGGACTGAATGTTCTGGCAGCATGCATATAGTAGAGGATTGCAAATTCGATCATCAATAGGAGGAGAGGACCTCGGCCCTGTGAAGGTTCTGTGCCCCAGTGTAGGGGAATGCCAGGGCCAATATGTGGGAGAGGGTGGGGTGGCAGGCATGGGGAGGGGGTGGCAACAGGGGTTTGTTCTTGTTGTTTTTATTTGTATGTTTGTTTGTTTTTTGGAGGGGAAACTGGGAAAGGAGAAAGTTACATGTAAATAAAGAAAATACCTAATTTAAAAAAAAAGAGAGAGAGGTACTATGATCATAGACTAGATGACAGTGAGGATTCAAAAAACCAACTTGGAGCATGTATGCTACTGTAAAGCTATGGTAATTGACAATGTCTCTAGAGTTGATAAGTGGTCAATGGGAAAAAATGTGTAGCCAGAAATAAAATTACTTTATATGATCATTTAATTCCTAACGTGTTTGCCAAAGCAGTCCAGAGAAGTATAGAGAACGTTTTTAGTAAATAGGGTTAGAATAACTAACATGTGTTTAGCATAAATGAATACCAACTCTAATCTTGTGACAGAATTAATTTGAGATGAGTCAAAAACCCAAATGTAACTCTGAATCTATGATTCTTAGAGAAGATTATATAGGCAAATACTTTGTGATTCACTAATATTCTAAGCTTTCTTAGGACAAAGTGTTATCTTTAAAGAAAAAAATGTTAAATTAGTTATCATAAATATCAGATGACTTATCACCAAATAATTTGATTAAGAAAAGTAATAAAAGTGTCCTTTGCCTTTTGACAGTGTCCAAACCACAAACCAAAGAGTACACAAGGAAGGACCCATGGCTCCAGCTGCATATGTAGCAGAGGATGGCCTTGTGGGATGTCAATGGGAGGAGAGGCCCTTGGTCTCATGAAGGTTTGATGCCCCAGTGTAGATGAATGCCAGGACAGGGAAGCAGGAGTAGGTGGGTTAGTGAGCAGGGAGAGAGGAGATGGGCTTGGGGGGGGGGGG
>JADRCD010223449.1:0-15896 GCA_019843815.1 Montemys delectorum
CCTCGCCCCCAGACGTCTGCCACCGTTTAGAAATAGTGCTCCAGACTTGAGACCATCATTGTATTGGATGGAGACACTGCCTGAGGTCTCGGCTAACTCATCATGTCTCATGGTCAGGTAATTCTGCAAAGGTGGGTGAAAAGAAGAGGTGATGGAGGGGAGATCCTTTAAGTGAGCCTGAAGATCTGAGTGCGCGGCAAAGGCTAACAGTCGCTAATCTTATGTCAGGCTTAACCGTAAAGGTGAAACGGTGTGTCAGTCTTGAGTTACTTTTACAGGACTATTCATTGTAACCAAGTAAAGCCGCATGTATATGGGAAACGTCCTATCACATTCCAAATAACACAACTCTAAGATAGATGATTACATCTTGCCTTATGTCTGTTCATATCCTTTAGCACAACCCTGTATGAACTGAATTCCTTGAGTGAAGTGTCGAAAGAAATGTAAGTTACACATTAACACGTAGATAGATATCTCTGTGTATGTATATGTGTGAGTATGTATGTGTACATATGTGCTTGCATACGCACATACATATAGGTTTATATCTGCGTTTCTCACTGCCAAGAGCATCCATACTATCACAAGTTCCCTTTAAAACCATTTCTGATGTCCTCTCATGAATATTCTTTGTCTTTTGAATTGTGTAGAAAAAGAGAACAAACTGTAAAGAAAAGTCTCCTTGCTCCTGTTATTTGTCACCTTTAGTTCCTATGTAAAATGTTCTGCTCACAAATGAATCCTCTCTACAGCCAGGAGGAGGCAGCAATGGGCTGGGAGCAGAGGTGGCCACAGCACAGTAGAGGTGGGCTAGGAGATCCTGGATCTTTCCCTCACTCATCTCCAGAGCTCTGCCAAGGTGGTTCTGATGCACCAAACATGAAATTTCCTTGGATGGAAGCTTTGCCTCAGAACTTGCTCAGCACTGCAAGGCCTTGTATCTCATCCCTAGCACTGCTAAAAATAACTAAACATATATGAACACATATTTACATGGACATCTGAACTCAGATTTACACAGAGGAAGGCAAACACAGGACTGGTCAGGATGACTGCAAGTACATACATGATGCTATGCTTTTGATAGGACTAAAGAATTTGTTATAAAAAATTGTGTGGTGTGTATATATGTATAACATATATATAATTTCCAGAGAAAATGGCATATTTAACTTCAAATAACAGGTTTAGGTAACTTTTTAAGAGACCAATTCACTTATAAATTGAAGATTTTAACTTATTTTTGCAACAGAAGTCTAGGAAGTCATGTGGTGCCCTTTAACCCATTACAAGTGCTCCATCTGAACTGAAAAGCCTATCACTAGGTAGGCGCACCACCAGTATAATTTAGGCTACAAGGATATTAATAATATACACTTACGTGTACATATGCATTTACCTGCACATAAAAATTTGCACATGTGCATGCACACGTGCACACACACACACACACACACACACACACATACACACACACACACACACACACACACACACACACACCACCGTCTGAGAGATTACATTTGAGATATTTTCTCTCAGGAACATTCATGGCTCCAATACTCTAATGTATTCCCATGTAAACTTTTTACAGTAAATTTACCCTTTGAATAAAGTGACAAAGAAAGAACAAATTATCTACATTTTCATAAATACCATCAATATAAGCTGCTCAGTATGTAAACTCTCAGCTGTGTGCATGTTCTCAGAGCTGACCTCTCGGTATGGGATAACTGGTTGGTGTGCTCTTCCTGCTTTCGGTGGTCCTTCCTTGCCGGTTGCTCTTTGTCTAGGGTTGAGGCCTTGTGGGCTTTCCCCCTTCCGTGTTAGTATGTCTATTGGTTTGTCTTTGTTCTGGTCTTGCTTAGGCAGACATGTTGATAGAGCTTCCTGGGTGTTGCTTTTGACATTTCTATGAGACTTTATGCTTCTTCTGATCTTTTAAAACTATGCGTTATGAATTGAATTTAGTATCCTGGGTAGACTCACCAATTATTATGAAATGTGTTATATAATATATACTGTATGGTGTTTTCTGTCTTCTGAGGTTTGTCTTGAAGTTTGTTCATTGACCAAGGGAGAGAGGAACTCCATTTAAAACCAGAAGACAGTACTTGGCAGGCAGCAGAGGAACCTTCAGCAGAGAGGAGTCCATTCAATAGATCCTATATAAGAGCCTCATTCCCCAGAACTACATCATGTACCTCCGAATGCATGCCCCCGTCTTTACTTTGACTGAAGACCCTGGCCTGTGCCATTCCTTTCCTTGGGTAAAAGCAGAGAAGACATATAGGATGCTGCTGAGAGGGCACGGCTGCCAGAGGGACTCGAGAAGGACAGATCGACACCATAAAGAACAATTCATATCTAGAAGTTGCAGCTGAGTTTGAAATGCATTCATCAAGTGCTTTCACAGTATGGCTAAGTTAATAGGGAATTGAATTTAAAAGATTTTTACAGAGTTAGAATATCCATAAAAGGGGCTGAGGAGGTTGCTCGGTGGTTAGAATACTTGTGTTCTTTCCGGGGGCCCGAGTTGAGATCCTGGCACTCAGATTGGGCAACTCTCACCCACCCACAACTCCAACTCCAGCAGATTCCACCCCCTCCTGCACACATACACATACACAATAAGAACTCTTTACAAAAGATATTCATTGCAGACACAAAACCCTATATTTATGCCTTTTGTTGAAAATGAATTTTTTCTTATGTGATGTATCCTGATTATGGTGTTCTCCCCCCCCCCAAACACACATCTACTCCTATCCTGCTGTCTACTCCTCTCAGTTCTCCCCAAGTCCCCTCCAGTCTAGATCCAAACCCCTTCTATCTCTCATTATCTTAAAAAAAATGCTTCTAAGGGAAACAATAAAATAAAATTAACACATCAGAATAAGACAAAACCAACAGAAGAGCGCCAAAGAAAAGGCACAAGAAGTAGATTCGATACAGAGACTTCCTCATTAGCTTACTTAAAATTTTCATAAAAAGACTAAACTTGAAGCCATTATATACACATAAAGGGTCTACCAGGTTTAAAAAAAAAAAAAAGACATGGTATTATCAGACAAGGAACCTCCAAAGGGGCTATTGAGCTCATTTTCTATTGGCATCTACTGCTGGACATCCTGCCTACATTTTAAGAGTCATTTGTTTCCCCAGTGAGACTACTTTGAAGAAAACTAAATTTTCATTAGAAAGTGGTTATCAAGTGGAGATAGCTCCTGGGTTAGTGATAGGGCACGTGTCCACTTCTTCCTTCAGCTCCGGGTCCCCAACTGGTACCGCCTAGTCCAGGCCCTGTGCATGCTGCCCCAGTCCCCGTGAGTTTATGTGTGTCAATCCTGTTGGTTTAGAAAGCCTTGATTGCTTGGTGCCCTCCATCCCGTCTGGCTCCTATAATCTTTCACCTCCTCTTCTGCAATCTCCATAGCTCTAAGAGGATGGATCTAATGGAAACATCCCTTTTAAAGCTGAATGTTGCAAGGTCTCTCACTCTCTCTATATATATCTGTCTGTGAGTCTCTGTATTTGTTCCAATCTGCTGCAGAAAAAAACTTCTCCGATGATGGCCAAGCAAGGCACTGATCTGTGACTACAGCAGAATGTCATTAGGAGTCATTGTATTGCTACATTCCTTTGTAGAACAGTTATATTTGATTTTGCCCTTGTTCCCTGAGCTATCTTGTACTTGGTTACCCAAGCAGTTTTGGGTATGGTCCCACCTCATGAGTGATATCTGATAGATGCTAGCTACTCCCACCATTGCCCAGGCATATCTTACAGGCAGGACACCATTGTCAGTCAAAATGTTTGCATATGCGTGAGTGTCCACACTTCTCCTTTGGTGGAGTACAGAGTACCTCCCTGCACTAAAGTTGCTGGCCCTGTGGTAGAAGGCCCTGTGTAGGCATCAACTTGACTTCTCTGGGTTCAATGAGTTATGTAGGTGTTCTCTTCAGCAATAGGGTCTTACTGTCAGTTTGTGGCTTGTAGGAAGAATATATAAAAGTTTTCAAATAACAGACTTCCATGTGGGTAGATGTTAGCCAGTCTATAGTTTGTAGAATAATTTAAGTGAATTTCAGCCAGAAAGTTGAATCTTGGAAACCGCATGGCAACTGACATTATGTATTTTCTTTTCTTTTTCTTTTTTTTTTTTTTTTTAACATCTAGCATTATCCAGAAAGAATCTGCTTTTCTACGTGGTAAAGAAGCTACCAGTGAACTGTGAGATGTACTAAAATATTAACAAAATGCGTCAGTAGTTAATAATGAAAATTGTATGGGTTGAAATATGTGCTTGTGAAGTTTCACAGAGATACACACAGCAGATGTGCCCTTATTCATATACACAGAAGCAGAGATACACACAGCAGATGTGCCCTTATTCATATACACAGAAGCAGAGATACACACAGCAGATGTGACCTTATACACAGAAACAGAGAGAGAGAGACTAAGATTTGGAGACTCATATGTGGTCCTAGCATATAGATGAGCCCGCTATCATTTTGGACCAATTTGGATAAAAGGGGTACATCTCATAGAGCCATACTTTACTGCTAAGAAAGTATGTTTAACATCAGCAAAAACGATTAGGAGAATTTCCAGTTTTAAATGTTATCACACCGAGTAAACAAAGAAGAGGCTCTTGTTTGGAGTGATGAAATACCAGGGAACACTCAGTGAAAAAGAAGTAAATAAAGAACCCTTGCTGTGTCCGCTGATCTCCAAACCTCAGCTACTAGATGAAGTGGGTACCCCAAAACCAAAGGACCTTGACTCCTGTCTAAGAGACCCTTTATGGTGTGGTAAAAACCAATGGTGAGGGTAAGAAGGTGAAGGGGGGGTGCTTAGCAAGCAAGACATTAGATGTGATAAGCTGGAATAGCTACTATGCACTAAATTAGATTCGAAAAAAATTCCACCATAATTTTTATGCATTGGTTCAGTAGCAAGGGTACTTTCTTATTTTTAAATCATTTATTCATTCATTCATTTATTTAATTGCTGTTTGATTTTTGAGTCAATGTCTTGGTATACAGCCCAGGCTGAATTTGATATTGTAATCTTCTTGCCTCCGTTTCTCAAAAGCTGGAGTTACAGTGGTCTCTTACAACATCCAGCAGCTTACCTCTTTAAACAAGACTAAAATGTTTATTAAGCTAGGAAACATCATTTGTAGGGAATGTGACTATTAGACTGCAAACAGTTGATGTACGCATGAAGTCTTATTTTACTGCTAGGGCCTCTGCACATGCTAGTCACTTGTGTTACCCTTGAACTACAGCTCTAGCTCTATAGGTGAGGAATCTTAAGGTTCAGATAGTACAGCTCGAATGATAGTTATCATCATTAGATTATAACTAACTTGGACTCACTTGAATCACACAGTGTCTTATCTTTTTCTAATCCTTTAGCCAAGTTCCAAGTACACTGCAAACGCAGTCATCCGTGTCCGCCAACACTCTGTAAGATATAAGTAAATTCATACTTCTTTCTCTGCCCTTCTCCCTTCTGTGTACACCAGTGGGGTGGATTCTTTCCTGCGTAACACACAGAGTTTGAGGTCGGGGCATTTACTATCAGGATCGTGCAAGGAAACACAGCTCTTTTTATATGCTGGTGTTCTGTCATGCTGTGAACCTCTGCATGAAACATTCTTTGTTCCTTAAGTTGTGGTACAAAAAGAAAAAAAGAAGAATTGACCAAAAAGGGAACCCTCTTATTCATAGTATTCACTCTTAGTTTTAGTGGCTAAAACCCACCAAAAATTATTAAAATGTCTGTGTATGACAAAATAGTAGGACAGGAGTAGAGAAATACTCATTTTGAAGAAAAAGGAGGGGGGTAACAGTGGGAAGAGGACAGAAATGCTCGCAAACAGTAAAAAGAGAAGCTAATAGGCCATATCTGTATCCTTCACTCTCCCACACGAGGCTGGTGCCACAATCTGCAGCTACAGTCACTTTGGAAGGACCTTCTGCCTTAGGCTTGCAATTGCTGCCATACCTGAGGGACAAAGACAAACAACCACAATTTGGGTAAAAATGCAACAATGGTAGATGCACTTGAAAATAACAAAAGAGGGAGCTAGAGAGATGGCTCAGTGGTTAAGAGTACTTGGCTGCTCTTCCAGAGGTCCTGAGTTCAATTCCCACCAACCACATGGTGGCTCACAACCATCTATAATGGAATCTGATGCCTTCTTCTCATATGCATGAAGACAGAGCACTCAGAAACATAAAATACACAAATAAATAAATAAATCTCTTTCATTAAAAAAGAAGAAGAAAGAAAGAAAGAAAATAACAAAAGAAGGTTTCCAAAGACAGATGAGTACCTAAGAGCTAGAGTAAGGTCTGGATCAGTAGAGACTCTCTAAAGTGCCAGTGGTAGTCTTTGGAAACTTTAAAAGGTGAATAAGTACAGAAGCGCAAAAGGTCCTAAAGGGCGAAGGTAATGCTAGGCAGAAAGAGCAAAGCTAGAGTCGTTCTATAGCACCTGATGCAAAGCCATATGGGAAAGGCGTAGCACGTGCCCACAGTAAAGCGGCATGGTGTCAGCATAAAAGAGCACATAGACAAATAGTACACACACGTGCACACACACACACACACACACACACACACACACACACACACACACACATACAGACACATAAATAAATCTAATTTCAAGAAGTGTTATGCGGTGTAATAGAAATAATAGAGAGAATGTGCAGAATGGTAGGAAATGTTTCTCAACCATTCACTTGACAGACATCAATACTGAGAATATAGTAAAGACTCAAGAAATATCAAAACTCAACCAGTTTAAAAATGACAAATGAGATGAAGAGATATCCCACTCCTTGGCATAGACTTGGAGGAAATAAAGTGTGCACATAATAAAGGTGTTCACATATCCATGCGCATTACCACACTATTTTCAGCTGTTAGGTGATACATTTCGCCTAGGTGTCTACCAAGAGATGAGTGAATCCAGAAAATGGGATGTATGGATAAAGTGTAATATTGCTAAGCTCCAAAGAATAAAATTCTTACATTTCCAGTAAAATGAACAGAACTGGTTGACACTGTAAAGCTGGAGTGAGGTACATACTGAAAGATAAGTCTCTCCCAACTTCTTTTATCTCTGTGGGAATCAGAAGAGTTGATTTGAAAGCAGCATAGTGGTTACAAGGGACTGAGGTGACTGGACAGTGTGGAGAACAGAGGCTGGATGGATATGCTGAGCACATTCTGTAACTGTGGAGATACCACGGCAATGCATGTTAGCAAAAATGGCTATGAAACTCAAATCCTAAAGTAAATTTAACTGCAAAATACTATTTTTACATTGGAGTTTCTTTCAATATGAAAGAATAGTACTTAAAACCCTGTCTTTTTTTTTTTTTTTTTTTTGGTATGTTAAATTTTAACCCTTTCTATTAAATTATTAAGTTAACAAGTCTATGAATGTCAAACAGTTAATATAGCTAAGTGAAATAAAAAGCATATGGTATCTGACTGTGTGTTTAACCCTCAGCTCCTCATCTGATTCACTATCAGAAGAAGTCCAGGAAGAGCAAATCAACAAACGGTAAGACTGAAAAAAATATATTAATGTGTACATAAACAGACACACACACATACTCAAGAGAGAGATGCATGCATTCCAATGTATTTAGATGCACAGAAAAGAAAGCTACTGAGACTTGGGGAGCTCCTTAGAAGTATAAATAACAATATAGGTTATTATTATTAAAAGTCTTCTTGCTGAAGCATCTGTAGTCACCTTTCCGTGTTAGTTGAAAGTAAGGGAAAATGCTTAGAAGAGGGTGTTTTACTTCTAATCTGTATCTACCTGTGTGACACTGTTAGACTCAGCAGGAGACTCTGCTCCATGTTGGTCCCTGCACTTCTTGTAGGCTTCTGGAAGAGTTGGGGGAAGGAGTGAGGGATTGCCACCATAGGAATAGGGATTCCACAATAAGGCCAACATAGCCAATTAACCTGGATCCTCAGAGGGGCTCCCAGAGACTAAACCACCAACCAAAGAGTGAGCATTGGCTAGACTGAGCCCCTGTGTAGGTGATGTGCAGCTTCATTTTCATATATTTCCTCCAACTGGAGTGGGACTGCCCCTAACTCTGTTGCCTGATTGTGAATCCTGTTTCCCCTAACTGGGCTGCTTTGTCTGGTCGCAGCGGGAATGGATGTGCTTAGTCCTATAGTTACTTGATGTGCTAAGGTGGGTTAGGATCCAGGGGGGCCTTCCCGTTCTCTAAAGGGGAGGAACTATGTGGAGGGGACTGGGAGGAGAGAGGAGGGAGGGCTGTAATCAGTATGTAAAGTGAATTAGATAGATAGAGAGAGAGAGAGAGAGAGAGAGAGAGAGAGAGAATAATAGAATAATCTAGGTGGGGAAGTATGAGCAAGACAGGAAAAAGCCCTGTTTGGAGCAAGAAGGAAGAGAGTAGAGCCCTAGCCAGAAAAGAATTAAGTTAATAGACCTTAAACCCATCCCTCCCCTCTGGAGCTGCCCCTCCCCCTCCCGACCTCCCCTTCTTGCCTCTGCATAATACTAGTGTCTCAAACCCAATCACACAGTGGAGTCCTCTCAGACTTTTACTTAGTTTAATGCTGTCTAAGGGCAAGACAAACTTGTGTGGTCTATGAAAAGCACAGGCATAAGGACTTGCACATCATGAACTTAGAAAGGGCAACATTCACTTCCAGGCTGAATTTTGTATGAAGTGTAACTTCCACAATGACAACACAGATTGATTTATATGTAGCAATAAAAATTTCCTTTATAAAGCCACAATTCATCTTTATAGTACACAAGATTTAACTTTAGGTAATATTAAATACCAGTATCCAGAAAACTAATAGGCATAAAAATTTTAAGCTTTTAACAATCTTAAAAACTGTTGGGTAATTGTACACATTTCAACCCAAAATAGTCTTTGAATTCACTGAGCTCTTAGATGAGTATTTCTAGTCTTTAGTACTAACTTGAATACTGTGGTATCAGTAGTCTAACTACTTTGTTAAAAGATTGATATATTTCATGTTGCAGTGATGGTGTCATCAAAGACTGCATATATGTGTATGTGTATGTATATGTATATGTATATGTATGTGGAGTATATATACATATACATGGACAGCAAAGGGAGACACAGACCAAGAGAGAAAAGAGAAACTTGTTGAGTTAAGTCTTGGAATTGTCCCTGGGGAAAGAGTTTTCTGAAAAATGATTCTAAATATTTTTTCTAAAAAGTTGTATTACTAGATTCAAAGGAGTTCTAGTTCAAATAATTTTTCATATTACTGTTAAATGTAGCAGACTCTAATAATGTATTTCTGCATTTGTTGCTGCTAAAGCAAGTTAAACCAGATGTCCAAGTTGTATGACGAGGATGAACTTATTGATATTCGCAAGTCATACAGGTAAGTGAGTTTGGTATTTGAAGAGAGAGAAAGAACCATTGGTGGATCTGTTTCTTGTCTTTGAGAAAACAGAGCTATTACAGAGGCAAAAATGATAAGAGAAATGTGTAAAATTATTCAATAATAACCAATTGAATTTGTAGGCAAGTACCATGTTTGGAAAAACATTTTTGTTCACTCACAAGTAATAAAAAGTTTTTCTAATTTAAAACTTGTGTAGTGATTTTATTATAGCATGTCTTTAAGGAGAATTGAAGGATTCTATTTATTCTTTAACATTGGTCCTTTCTAATTTTTCCTGGATATCTTCTGATTTCCAGTTTGTAGATTTTTGTCTACAAGAAATGGTAGGTTAGTGGAAGTGAGTACATTTTGGTGATGAAAGACCTCTTCCCACCCACTGAGACTTTATTATTGTACAGTTCTAATAGCATTTATATTTACTCCCCACAACAAAACTGTGTGTTCTTAAAATCCCTTATGCTGATTATAGATATATTGAGAAATCTGCTCTGTTGGATAGCCATCATCAGCTTCTTTCAGCGCTATAGAGAAGATAAGTACCCCAGAAATGAAAGTAGCCAGTCGCTCTTGTAATTTCTTGGCATTCAGATATTACATGGAAAACAAAGGGCCGCCTAATGAATGCAAATAAGTCTTCAAAGTATCTAGAATTTCTACTTTAAATAACATTTTAAAAATGTTGGACCATTCATTCCAAAAAGGTCACACTACAACTTTATTAATGTGTAGACATTAGCTAAACATTTTTTCTAGTGGTGTTGTCAGAGATGAGGTCAAATTCATGCAGACTGAGCAAAGCAAGGATTTCCTCTTTACTCCACCTGGGAATTCTTCCCATATTCAATCATCAAATCCAGACACTATTGTGGATGCCAGCAAGTGCTGGCTGACAGGAGCCTGATATAGCTGTCTCCTGAGAGGCTCTGACAGTGCCCAACTAATACAGAAGTAGAGGCTCCCAGCCATCCATTGGACTGAGTACAGGTTCCCCAATGAAGGAGCTAGAGAAAGGACCCAAGGAGCTGAAGGCTTTGCAGCCCCTTAGGACAAACAACAATATGAACTCCCTAGCACCCTCAGACCTCCCAGGGACTAAACCACCAACCAAGAGTACACATAGTGGGACTCATGGCTCCAGCAGCATATGTATAGCAGAGGATGGCCTAGTTGGTCATCAATGGGGGGAGAGAGGCCCTTGGCCCTGTGAAAGTTCTATGCCCCAGTGTAGGGGAATGCCAGGGCCAGTAGGCAGGAGGGGGTGGGTTGGTGAACAGGGGAAAGGAGTGGGAACAGGGCTTTTTTTGTTTTTGTTTTTGTTTTTTATTTTATTTTTTTAAAAATAGTAAGCTTTGTTGACACATAAGAGCTTCATATCACATGTCTCCTGCTATTCCCCTTTCAACTTCACTTCTACCTATGGTTCCTGTGCATTTCCTAGTGTCTGTGGTTATTCCATATTGTCTTCCTACCTTTGAAGATTTGAGATAGGAACTGCAGATGCGAGAGGGCAGGAAGTAGTTGTCTTTCTGGATCTGGATTGCTTCATTCAATATAATATTTTCTAGTTACATCCATTTGCCTACAAAATTCATAAAGTCATTTTTAATAGCTAAGTAGTCTTCCATTGTGTAAATATACCACATTTTCTGTGTCCATGCTTCAGTTGAGGGACATCTGGATTGTTTCCATCTTCTGGCTATTACAAATAAAAACACAGTGGAACATATGTCCTTGTGGTATGATGGGGCATCTTTTGGGTATATGCCCAAGAATGGTATAGCTGGGTCCTCAGGTAGATCTATTCCCAGTTTTCTGAGGAACCACTAGATTGATTTCCAGAGTGGTTGTACCAGTTTGAACTCCCACTAGCAATGTAGGAGTGTCCCCCTTTCTTCACATCCTCAACATGTGCTGTCAGTTGAGGGTTCCATTCTGATTGGTGTAAGGTAGAATCTCAGGGTATTTTTGACTTGCATTTCCCTGATCACTAAGGACTTTGAGTTTCTTTAAGTGCTGCTCAGCCATTTGAGATTCTTCACTGGAGAATTCTTTGTTTAGCTCTGTATCCCATTTTTTAATTGGGTTATTTGGTGTTCTGGAGTTTATCTTCTTGAGTTCTGTATATGTTTTGGATATTAGCATAGGGTTAGTAAAGATCTCTTCCCAATCCTTTGGTTGCCATTTTGTCCTATTGACAGTGTCCTTTGTCTTACAAAAGCTTTTCAGTTCCATGAAGTCCCATTTGTCCATTGTTGATCTTAGAGCCTGAGCTATTAATGTTCTGCTCAGGAAACTTTCCCCTGTGCAGATGTGTTTGAGACTCTTCTCCACTTTCTCTTCTATTAGATTCATCTTACCTGGTTTTATGTGGAGGTCTGTGATCTACTTGGACTTGAACTTTGTACAAGGGAATAAAAATGGATCAATTTACAATCTTCTACATGCAGACAACCAGTAAGACCAGCACCATTTATTGAAAATGCTTTTTCCCCCACTGTATGGTTTTGGCTTCTTTGTCAAAGTTGAAGTGACAATAGGTAATGGGTTTCTCTCTGGATCTTCAGTTCTATTCCATTGATCTACCTTTCTGTCTTTGTACCAAAATCATGGATGTGTTTGTTTGTTTATCACTATTGCTCTGTAATACAGCTTGAGGTCAGAGATGATGATTTCTCCCAGAAGTTCCTTTATTATTTAGAGTTGTTTTCACTATCCTGGGGTCTTTTGTTATTCCAGATGAAGTTGAGAAGTGTTCTTTCTAGCTGTGTAAAGAATTGAGTTGGAATTTTGATGGAGGTTGCATTGAATCTGTAGATTGCTTTTGGTAAGGTGGCCATTTTTACAATATTAATCCTACTGATCCATGAGCATAGGAGATCTCACCATCTTCTCAAGTCTTTGATTCATTTCTTCAGATACTTGAAGTTCTTGTCATACAGATCTTTCAATTGCTTGGTTAGAGTTACACCAAGATATTTTATATTATTTGTGACTATTGTGAAGGGTGTTATTTCCCTAATTTCTTTCTCAGCCCATATATCCTTTGTGTAGAGGAAGGCTACTGATTTGTTTAATTTTATATCCAGTCATTTTGCTAAAGTTTTTTATCAGGTGTAGGAGTTCTCTGGTAGAATTTTTGGGGTTGCTATATGTATACCATCATATCATCCGCAAATTGTGATACTTTGACTTCTTCCTTTCCTATCTATTTGACCTTGTTTTGTTGTCTAATTGCTCTAGCTATAACTTTGAATACTATATTGAATAAATATGGAGAGAGTGGGCAGCCTTGTCTTGTCCCTGATTTTAGTGGGATTGTTTCAAGTTTCTCTCCATTTAATTTGATGTTTGCTGTTAGTTTGTTGTATATTGCTTTTATTATATTTAGGTATGGGCCTTGAATCCCTGATCTTTACAATACTTTTATTATGAAGGGATATTATATTTTGTCAAAGGCTTTTTTGTCAGCATCTAATGAGACAATCATGATTTTTTTTTTCTTTGAGTTTGTTTATATACTGGATTACTTTGATGGGTTTCCATATATTGAACCATCCCTGCATCCCTGGGATAAAGCCTACTTGATCATGGTGAATAATGTTTTTTGATGTGTTCTTGGATTCAGTTTGTGAGAATTTTATTGAGTATTTTTGTATCAAAATTCATAAGTGAAATTAGTCTGAAGTTCTCTTTCTTTGTTGGGTCTTTGTGTGGTTTAGGTATTAGTATGAGTTGACTTCATAGAACAAATTAGGTAGTAGTTCTTGTGTTTCTATTTTGTGGAATAGTTTGAAAAGTGTTGGCATGAGGACTTATTTGAAGGTCTGATAGAATTCTGCACTAAAACCATCTGGCCCTGGGCTTTTTGTTGTTGTTGTTGTTGTTGTTGTTGTTGTTATTGTTATTGTTATTGTTGTTGAGAGACTTTTAATGACTGGTTCTATTTCCTTAGGAATTATGGGACTGTTTAGATAGTTTATCTGGTCCTGATTTAACTTTAGTACTTGCCAACCCAGGATATTATACCCAGCAAAACACTCAATCACCATAGATGGAGAAACCAAGATATTCCATGACAAAACCAAATTTAAACAATATATTTCCACCAATACAGCCTTACAGAGGATTGCAGAAGGAAAACTTGAACATAAGGAAGGAAACTACATCCAAGGAAAACCAAGAAATTAATCATATCATAACAAACTCAAAAGAAGAGAGTCACACAAACATAATACCACCAACAACAACAAAAATAACAAAACCCAACAATCATTGGTCTTTAATATCTCTCAACATCAGTGGACTAAATTCCTCAATAAGAAGACATATGTTAACAGACTGCTAACAGACTGGATACACAAACAGGACCCAGCATTTTTCTGCATTCAGCAAACACACTTCAGTGGCAAAGACAGACACTACCCAAGTGTAAAAGGCTGGAAAAAAATTCAAAGAAAATGATCCCAAGAAACAAGCTGGACTAGCCATTCTTATATCCAATAAAATAGACTTTCAACCAAAAGTTATCAAAAGAGATGGGAAAAGATACTCATCAAAGGAAAAATCCAACAAGATGAACTCTCAATTTTGAATATCTATGCCCCAAACACAAGGGTACCCACATTTGTAAAAGAAACATTACTAAAGCTTAAAAGACACACTCAAACTCCCACAATCATAGTGGACAACTTCAATATCTTCTATGGTATCTTCTATGCCTGAGATTCTCTCTTCTATCTCTTGTATTCTGTTGATGATGCTTGCATCTGTAAGTCTTGATTTCTTTCCTAAGTTTTCCATCTCCAGGGTTGCCTCCCTTTGTGATTTCTTTATTGTTTCTTTAGTACTTGGCATCTATCTAAAAAAAATTGTCCATTTCATCTAGATTTTTCAGTTTTGCTGAGTGTAGGCTTTTGTAGTAGGCCCTGATGATATTTTTAATTTCCTCAGTTTCTGTTGTTATGTCTCCCTTTTTATTTCTGTTTTTGTTAATTTAGATACTGTTTCGGTGCCCTCTAGTTAATTTGGCTAAGGGTATCTATCTTGTTGATTTTTCTTAAAGAACCAGCTCTTAGTTTTGTTGATTCTTTGTATAGTTCTCTTTGTTTCTAATTAGTTAATTTCAGCCATGAGTTTCATTATTTCCTGCCATCTACTCTTCTTGGGTGTGTTTGCTTCTTTTTGTTCTAGAGCTTTCAAATGTACTGTTAATTGCTAGTGTAGACCAGGATGGCTTTGAACTCACAGAGATCTGCCTGTCTCTGTCTCTCAAATGCTAGGATTACAGGCACGTGTCACCACACCTGGCCAAAGCATTTATTTTTACGAGGCATTCCACTTGATAATTCGATCCTAAATTCTTTGGCAAATGGAGTTCTTTTCAGAAATTTCCTTCTTACAGCTATATCTTGTAGTGAACTGCTGGTGTTTTCTTCTAACATTTTTAGTGTTTAGGTCTTTGATTCACTTGCATCTAATTTTCGGGTATGGTGATAGATATAGCTCTACTTTCATTTCTGCATGGCGACATCCAGATTTCCCAGCACCATTTGTTGGAAATGGTGCTTTTACTCCTGTGTTGGTTTTTGCCTCTATGTCAAATATAAGAATGTTGTAATTACACTGTTCTGTTCCATTAGAATATGTGTTTCCTTTGTGACAATGTCATATGATTTTGTTATTGTTTTATTAATAATATACCTTGAGGTCTAAAATGGCAATCCCTCCAGTATTATTCTTTTTGCTCATGATTATTTTGGATATCCAGGGTCTTTTCTAGTTCCATATGAATTTTAGGATTTTTTTTCCTATTTTTGTAAGGAATAAAATTGAGACTTTGAGTGAGATTGAATTGAATCTTTACATTGCTTTTGGTAGGATGGTCATTTTCACACTATCAGTGCTACCAATTCGTGAACATGGGATATGTTTCCATTTTCTGATGTCTTTCTCAATCACTTTCTTCAAAGATTTGAAAGTTTGGTTAGGTTTATTCTGTTTATTTTATTGTCTTTGATACTGTTGCTAATCAGGGTGTGTCGGTAATCTCTTTCTCTATATGTTTGTCATGGTGTATCAAAAAGGGTTTGTAAGCTGATTGTGTACTGTGCCCCTTTGTTGAAACTGTTAATATTTCCAGCAATTTTCTGATGGAATATTGAAATTTCTTATGTACAATACACTGTCATCTGCAACTTAGGATGATGTGACTTTTCTTGTCTGTAGACCTATAATTTCCTTCTCTTCCATTATTACTTTGGCTAGTGCTTCTGGCTCTCTACTGTGAGGATAATTGGCAGCCATGTCACATCCTGGTTTTAATGAGATTGCTTTGTGTTTTTTCTAAATTTAGGACAATATAGCTGTGGGTTTATTATGTAATCTTTAGTATGTTAAGGTGCATCACCTCCAGGTCTACTTTCT
>JADRCD010223450.1:0-40306 GCA_019843815.1 Montemys delectorum
TGTGTGTGTGTGTGTGTGTGTGTGTGTGTGTGTGTACAAACACAAACAAAAATAAATGAAAAAAATGTAAAGACTTAATCTCACATAATTATATGGAGAGACAGAGATAGAATACTGTCTAGCCATCTGCTTGTATTTCCTAGTGTTATGTTGGATAGAATAGTTCTAAATGTGGACTACAATAATCTCTTTTACCTGTTTGGATGCTTCTACATCCAAGGAAAGAAGTAGGATACCTAGGAAAGAAGTAGGATGGTCAGCTCAAGGCAGCCCTTGTCTAACCTGTGCTACAAGAGAGCCTGTCTAGAAAAAGGAAAAAAAAGAAAAAAGAAAAAAAGACAAGTATTGGGGGGCTGGAGAGATGGCTCAGCAGTTAAGAGCACTAACTGCTTTTCCGAAGGTCCAGAGTTCAAATCCTAGCAACCATATGGTGGCTCACAACCATCCATAATGAGACTCTCTCTTCTGGTGCCTCTGAAGACAGCTACAGTGTAAATCATTTTTTTTTTTTTACATTAGATATTTTCTTTATTTACATTTCCACACAGAGTTTGTCTGTATAGCCCTGGATATCCTGGAACTCACTCTGTAGACCAGGCTGGCCTCGAACTCAGAAATCCATCTGCCTCTGCCTCCCAAGTGCTGGGATTAAAGGTGTGTGCCACCACCATCCAGTTTACAGTGTAAATCTTTAGACCAGAGTGAGCAGGGCGACCAGAGAGCACAACCTTCATTCCCAGCAACTAACTACATGATGACTCACAACTATCAGTACAGCTACAGTGTACTCATATACATAAAATAAACAAACAAACAAACAAATCTTTTTAAAAAAAGAAAGAAAAAGACAAGTATTGGGGCAAGGAGGAGACTGAAGATGGGAAGAGTAAACAGAACGAGGCTCTATGGTTTACCACTTACCAACCTCACAAATAGGTAAACCCTTTATATTCTAATTCACTCACTGAATGAAAGCAGTGCCTAACTTGATTGAATAATTCTAAATCTCACAGATTTGGTGATCTAGAGAACATCATTTATTAGCAGATCAGCTGTCTTACTAGCATACCTACATTCTCCTCTATACTGTTATCTTCACAGTCCTATCTTTACAAATTAAAATTTACCTGGTGGGTCAACAGGAAAAACGAACCTGAGGTATGAGTATCTTAAAAACTGATGAGTTTTTGAAACAAAATAATGTCACCTCTTGTCCATCCCACTTCTATAATCCTTCACATGTCCCTATCTGTAAGAGTAACTATTACATACTTGAAAATAACTGAGAAAATTGTAGCACTTCCCTTTGACGTACATCTGCTTAAGTATACTACCAGACACATGGAACAGAATAAAATACTGGCATAAATACATGCGCGTTTGTATTTTCTCTTTTTCTGTCTAACTTCTTATAAAACTAGTACGAAGAAAAAACTTACTGTTTTAAGTTCATGGCGCAATTGCTGGTTGTAATTTGTAGATTCTTCTAACCGAGCTTCTAAAGCAGCAATTTTTTCTTCTTTTATTTCAAGGGACTTCTTAAGAGTGGATTCTAATTTTGATTCCAAAAGTTTGTACCTACTATGCAAGTATAAGAGTAATATAGTTTGTCATTAGATATCAAGACATTTTGGAGATAATTTATTTAATACACTCATGTATTAAATAAGATCTAAAACCATTCATGTTGAAGATGTAAATTATCTTCTTCTTAGTGGTGGTCACAGAACAAAAACTAGTATTGTTAAGACTGCCAAAAAACCAGTTAATGCTCAAAAAGATAAGCTGAATACCTAAACCCCAAATATTTCTTCTAGTTGTATAAGACTAAACCAAAAATAAAATAGAAGATAATGGATCCATTATTATCACACATGTGCCTGTAATACTAATATGTGTACATTTTAATGTAATGGCCTATATGATCACTTAAGACTTAAAACTTCATATAAGCTGGGCACAGTGACATACACCTTTTATTCCAACACTTGGAAAGGCATTCCTGACCTACACAGAGAATTCCAAGCCAGTCAGGGCTATATAATGAGGCACTGTCTAAAACAAACCATCTCAATATCTTAAGTTTTTTTTTTTAAACAACAACAACAACAACAAAAGAGACAATGCTGTACTCATGATATAGCCTGGTAGAGGTAGACAGTTGTGAATACCAATACTTCAGTTACTGTGCAATATTTTAGAATGCATGAGTGAATTATTAAGTAGTTTTAAATACTATGCATATGTGATATATGCATATGTATATACATTTGTGTGCAGTGGACAGAGGAGGTATCTTTTCCTGTTACTCTCCCTTGATCCCTTGACAGGGTCTCTCACTGAACCTGGAGTTAATAATTTTTCAGTTAGGCAGGCTAGCCGTCACATCCCAGAGGCTTTCCCAGTCCTCCCCAACCCAGGGATGCAGGCACGAATAGCTTTCTACATGGGTACTACAGATGTAAACTCAGAGTGCATATTAAATAAGGGTTTTGGTTAATACAATTTCTATAACTAAAGGACCTAAAGGGAGAGCTGGGTCCAGTGGTACACACTGTAATCTCAGCACTTGAGAAGTGGAAGCAGGAACATCAAGAACAATGAGTTAAAAACCAGTCTGAGGGGGCTGGAGAGAGGGCTCAGCAGGTAAGGGCACTGTCTGCTCTTCTAGAGGTCCTGAGTTCAATTCTCAGCAACCACATGGTGGCTCACAATCATTTGTTATGGGATAGATGCCTTCTTCTGGTGTCTCTGAAGACAGCTACAGTGTACTCACACATAAAGTAAACAAATAAATAAACAATAAAAATAAAAAACAAACAGTCTGAGCTACAAGGGACTCTAACTCAGTATCCCCAATTGAATCTAAAGAGAAAACTAAACAGAAATCTAAATTTTATATGAAAATGTTATTTCTTTCTGCCTGTTACTGTAATTAAAAGTTAAAGATTTATTTTTATTTATGTGCACAAGTGTGTATATGCTACATGTGCAGGTGCCTGAAGAGGCCAAAAGGGTATGAGATCCCTTGAACTGGAGTTACAGACAACTGTGAGCTGCCATGTGGATGCTAGGCACTCAACCCGAGTCCTCTGGAAGAGCACCCTGTGCTCTTATCCATATCCTCAGTCCCTATAATAGTTTTTTAATACATTCACTAAGTCTGATTTTAGCTGTGTTTAATTTTTGATGTCTGAATTGCTTTAGACAGTTCTGGTAGTGTTGTACTGTAAGAAGAGAAAAACAAAAATCTCAGGTGAGCAGATAAAATTCTTGAAAATATAAACCCAAAGAAACAATTATACTGAAAAAAAATCAGGATAAAGGGATAAAGAGACAAAAAGAATTACATCTGAAACCCTGGTGCAATAGTAACGTTAGCAAAACAGTAAGGTGCCATTTATATTCATAGTTAGAACACTCTACATACAGTCATACAACTAAAGGAAAGACATTTCTGACTTTTACCTTACTATTTAAAGAATGTAATAACCATCTTTGGTTTCACTCTTCTTTTCTATTTCTTATTATTCTCTACCAGTTCAAGCTAAATATTATAATTACATAGACAACTTGGTTTATTTACAATCACTATATGTTCAGATAACTCAGAGCTTATTCATTAAAAGAAAAAGTGCATTAATAAATAAATTTGTCTTTTCCATAGGAGAAGACAAATGATGTTGTAAATTCATGGACTTAAGGATGCACACGAAAAATAACATGTCATTTTTTAAATTATCCATAATAATAACATAATAATTACAACAACAAATCAGTTGTCTAGACAAACTCTTCTATCTTCAGACACACCAGAAGAGGGCATCAGATCTCATTACAGATGGTTGTGAGTCACCATGTAGTTGCTGGGATTTGAACTCAGGACCTTTCAAAGAGCAGTCAGTGC
This sequence comes from Montemys delectorum, assembly GCA_019843815.1. NCBI lineage: Eukaryota > Metazoa > Chordata > Mammalia > Rodentia > Muridae > Montemys > Montemys delectorum. Next base: position 3,908 of record JADRCD010223450.1, read on the forward strand.
TCTTACCCACTGAGCCATCTCACCAGCCCCTAGATAAACTCTTAATTCACAGATATTCCAGATCAACTCACTCTGAAACATAAGTCTATAGAGTTTTCATGACATTTTCTACTGGGATTCACTGCTGCAGCTATTGGCTGTCTGTACTGCCCCTTTACTGCTATCTCTAGATTGAATATTTTAATCCCCAATGTTTAACAACAATATTCTTGAAAATAATTCAGCTCTTGTATATTTATATCCATTGTATATTACCAGTCAACTTCTCTTTAATTACATTTTATTTATTTGTTATGTGTCTCTGAGCATGCCAAGGATCGGAGGACAAATTTCTGAGAATGGGACTCTCCTTCCATAATGTGGGTTTCATGGATCACATTAGAACCTCTGTGTTTAAAGCAGTGCCCACTGGCTGAGTCCTATCTATAGGCTCCTCATAGCTAAATGGCATCCATGGAAAATTGAGAAAATAGCCATTTATTTTCTTAATGGATTTACTCATTTGCTGAATCTTTGGAAAAAAATTTACTTCAGATTTTATTCATGGAAAATTGGAATTAGAGATGTAGAGGACTTGGGACTCAGTGATGCATGTATATAGACCACTAAAGTTATAATAGCATTATAGCAAGTGTATATGCACAGTGATAATGCACAATAAATCCCAGAAAAACTTGTTCAAAAAAAAAAAGAACTACATCTGTTCACTATGCTGACAATAAACTTACTGTGTTATGTATTTTATATCCTTGATCCCATCAGTAAGCTATATGTGCTTTAATGATAGTATCTTCAAAGTGGTAGTAACATTAATCAGAAAGATAGAAGAAGAGAAACAAAGAAATTAGGAACATCACCTGAAACTGATAGACAAAAATTCCAAAATGGAGAAGATGAAAGACTAAAAATAAAAAAGTATTTGTACCTGTGAGTCTTTATTCTATTTTTAACGTAAAAGCTCACTTACTAGTCAAAAGAAAGAAGACACTTAGTGGCTTAAAACAGAACACCCTTTCTATTTTTCCCAAATTTAATTAGTTACTAAATGTTTTCGATCCCATTTCCTAAATGTTTTAGTTCACAATGTATGGTTTCTATCCCCAAATCTTTCTTTATATAAAGAAATGTGGGATAATTAATGTTATTGTATCTTCGTTGCAGGTTTTAAATTGTTCTAAGAATCAATCAATACTGGCTATCTATATGAATTAAGGCTTGGGAAGAGGTGGTAAGTCTCAAGAAGGGTCTGTCTAAACTGGGCTCATTAATTTTAATCGAAGTGTTACTTAGGTCAATACATGCTTTGCCAACAACATGAGGTGTTTCATAAACAGTAGGTAATCTGAATAAAAAAAATACATATTTGACATCTATATTAAGATAGTCAATTGGCAATTAGCATTCTGATTAAATCAAATGCAAAATTTCCTTAGAAAATTAGTAATAGATATTTTTAAATTTTTAAATTTAAATTTAAATATTTTAAAGATATATTTATTTTATGGTATGTATGTTTTGCTTGAATATATATGTCTATACAACTTACATCCAATCCTGGTGCCCACAGAGGTCAGAATCAGAAAAGTGCCAGAACCATGGAACTAGAGTAACAGATGGTTGCTGGGAGGAGAACCCCCTATTCTCTACAAGTCAACAAGTGTTACAAGTTTTCTCAGTGTACCTTGGCTGCCCTGGAACTCACTATCTAGACAAGGCTGGTCTTGGACACAGAAATCTGCCTGCCTCTGAGTGCTGGGATTAAAGGTATATACCACCACTACCCAGCTTTGGTATTTGCTTTTTTTCTTTTTTCAAATATTCTTATAGAAAAAATTTAATTACATTTGTTTGTGTATATGTGTGTGTGTGCACATATGTAGGAGCATGTGTACCATAGCACGTGTATAGAGGTCAGAATAAAAATTGCAAAATTTGATTTTTCTTACTATGTATGTCTTGAGAAGCAAGCTTAGGGTTATGAGGTTTGGCCTCAGCTTTTATCTAATAAGCCACCTTACTGGCCCACAAAACAGCATTCTTAAGAGTAGATCTCTAGTCTATCTGAAACAAAGTGGCTCTGTAGATACTTCTTAAAAATCACATTAATCCTAATTAAGACTATGATTAACAAAGAATAGAAATTTAAAACAAATCTGTATCAACCATTAATAAAGTTAAATAGGAATTTTTATGCAGTGTGTCAAGTCTTTACTTTCTACATCATTTTCATACATTAATTGCATTTCAATCTATTTTCCTCTTTCAGCCCACATGTTTCAGAACTCTCCCACACACCACTCACCTGTCATCAGTGCTCTGCTCATCCCGAAGGAGCCTTTCTTTATTTAAACCTATCTTCTCAAGCTCATGAGTTAGTTTCTCGAGATCATTGTTCATTTGTTGAGTCTTCAATTTTTCACTGACTAAATCCTTATTTTAAAAAGAATGAAAGAATGTACAACTCATTTAAGCATCAAGAAAAGAATGTCAGTCAAGATTCTAATTACTACAACCCAATAAGACATAATTTGAACCAGGTAAGAAATGTGACTGACCCCTTCCAAAAAGTAGTGAAGCAGTACACTATAAACAAGCTGAAATCATTTCTTAAAAATCTTCTCTTGGACTAAACCACCAACCAAAGAGTACACATGGAGCTACCCATGGCTCCAGTTGCATATGTAGCAGAGGTGGCAGTGTTCAAGATGAACTAGATACCAGTCTGTACCATGAGGTCCTTACTCAAAATAAACAAACAAAAAGAAAAGAAAGAACATCATAGTGCTGTCTCTAAACCACTAACCAAAGAGTACACATGGAGGGACCCATGGCTCCAGCTGCATATGTAGCAGAGGATGGCCTAGTTGGGCAGCAATGGAAGGAGAGGACCTTGGTCCTGTGAAGGCTCAATGCCCCAGTGTAGAGGAATTCCAGGGCAGGAAGGCAGAAGTGAGTAGGTAGGGGTAGGGGGGAGCACCCTCATAGAGGTAAGGGGAGGGAAGATGGGATAGGGGGTTTCTGGAGGGGAAACTGGGAAAAGGATTAACATTTGAAATGTAAATAAATAAAATATCCAATTAAAAAATCTTTTCTTGCTCAAAATATTTTTTGAAAAGAACATTCTTTTAATATTTTATTTACATTACCAAATTTTATCCCCTCCAACCCCCGCCCCCCAATCCCAGCCTCCCTCTCCCTGCTTACTAACCCAGCCACTTCTGCTTCCCTGTCCTGGCCTTCCCCTACACCGGGGCATCAAAATCTCGATTTCAGCATGAGACCAAGGGCCTCTCCTTTCACTGATGTCCCACAAGGCCATCTCTGCTACATATTCAGCTAGAGCCATATGTCCCTCCATGTGTACTCTTTGGTTGGTGGTTTAGTCCCTGGGAGCTCTGGGAGTACTGATTGGTTCATATTGTTGTTCTTCCTATGGGGCTGCAAACTCCTTCAGCTCCTTCGGTCTTTTCTCTAGCTCCTCCACTGGGGACCTTGTGCTCAGTAAAATGGATGGTTGTGAGCATCCAGTTCTGTATTAGTCAGGTACTGGCATAGCCTCTCAGGAGTCAGCTATATCAGGCTCCTGTCAGCAAGCACTTGCTAGCATCCACAATAGTGTCTGGGTTGGGTAACTGTATACGGAATGGATCCCTAGGTGGGACAGTCACTGGATGGCCTTTCCTGCAGTTTCTGCCCCAAACTTTGTTTCTGTATTTCCTACCATGAGTATTTTGTTCCCCCTTCTAAGAAGGACCAAAGTATCCATACTTTGGTCTTCCTTCTTCTTGAGCTTCATGTGGTCTGTAAATTGTATCTTGGGTTATTTGGCACTTTTGAGCTAATATCCACTTATCAGGGAGTGCATGCCATGTGTGCTCTTTTGTGATTGGGTTACTTCACTCAGTTTGATATTTTCTAGTTCCATCCATTTGCCTAAGAACTTCATGAATTCATCAATTTTAATAGCTGAGTAGTACTCTATTGTGTAAATGTACCACATTTTCTTTATCCATTCCTCTGGGAAGGTAGATCAATGGAAAAGAATTGAAGACTTAGAAATGGACCCACATACTGATGGTCACTTGATCTTTGACAAAGGAGCTAAAACCATCCAGTGGAAAAAAAGACAGCATTTTCAACAAATGGTGCGGGTTCAACTGGTGGCTAGCATGTAGAAGAATACAAATCATCGATTCTTATCTCTTTGTACAAAACTCAAGTCCAAAGGGATCAAGAAGCTCCACCTAAAACCAGATACACTGAAGCTAATAGAAAAGAAAGTGGGGAAGAGCCTCATGGGTACAGGGGAAAATTTCCTTAACAGAACACCAATGGTTTGTGCTGTAAGATCAAGAATTGACAAATGGGACCTCATAAAATTGCAAAGCTTCTATAAAGCAAAGGACACTATCAATAGGATAAAATGGCAGAAAAGGGGAGCCGGGCAGTGGTGCGCACGTCTTTAATCCCAGCACTTGGGAGGCAGAGGCAGGCGGATTTCTGAGTTTGAGGCCAGCCTGGTCTACAGAGTGAGTTCCAGGACAGCCAGGGCTACACAGAGAAACCCTGTCTTGAAAAAACCAAAAAAGAAAAAAAAATACAATTTAAAATGTCAACTGAATAGGCAATTTAGAAGTAGTTTCTAGTTCTAGTTCCAAAATTATACTGAACTATACAGAATATGGCACAAGTTACTGATGGGTTCAATAAAATGTGGGCTACAAATATAAAAAATTAGGTAAATATATTTACCTCACGTAACGTAACCAAGGTTTTAATATCAATAGTTGCTCTTTTTACAAGCTCTTTATTTTCTTTTTCTAATTCTTTTAGACGAACACAGGACTCTTTATAAACATTAATTTCTTTGAATAAAGTTTTGTTTTCTTTTTCCAAATTCCCAATTTTCACATTATTTTCTTCTAATGTGGTATCTTTTATTTCTGCTTGTTGTCGGAGTCGTTTGTTCTCCTTCTCCAACTGCTTCTTGTCCTTTTCAAGTTGAGACGTCTCTTGCTCTAGTGACCTGTTTTCTTTTTCTAGTTGTTCCAGTCTTTTGCTAGATATTTTCAGTTCCTCTAGGCTTTTTTGTAATGTTTGATTTTCCATTTCTAAGTCTTGTAGCTCACTCTCTAACTGTTGGATTTTTTTATTGCTATTTTCTAGAGCCTTTTGTAGTCTTTGATTTTCCGTGTCTAGTCCCTGGTAGCTAACTTCCAAGCGTTCTGTCTTCTTGAAAGAGGCTTTCATGAGCTCCATGCCCTTCTTAAGCTGCTCCTTCTCACTCTCCAGCTCCTTGTTCTCTAGCTGGAGCTGGGCCATTTTCATGCTCGCGCACTTCAGAGACTCCACACTCCTTCGCAGCTCTAAGTTTTCTTCATCAAGTTGGGAATTCTCTTTTTCTAGAGATTCTAACTGAAAAGTAAGGTTTTTAAAGCCATCCAAAGTTTTTTTAAATTTCCTATTTTCTCTTTCTAGCTCTGAATTTTCCTGTTCTAATGTCTCAAGTTTTTCACATGTAATCTTTAAATTAGTTATCTTTTTCTGCAACAATTCATTCTCCTTCCCTAGATGATTCAACTCGTTTTCAAGTTCTTCTGCTCGCTCTCCTTTCTCTTTATAAAGCTCTAATTCCTTCTTCATTTGTCTTTTTTCAAATTCAATCTTGCTTAGCTTTCCACTTGTTTCTTTGATAGATTCATGGAGAATTTTGTTTTCCTTTTCAACGTCTTTCACTCTGGCCTCAGCACTAATCTGGGAACGCTGCCGCAAGGAGGACACTGTTTGATTCAGATGTTCATTTTCCTGCTCCAATATTTTAATCTAATTTGAAAAAAATAAAGAAAATGTAAAATTACAATGAATAAATATAATCTTTAAACTTTCAAAAACTAACAAGAAAGGAACATGTATCCTAGAATTTATGACTTATTGCTTTAATGTGACAAATATTTACTGAAAGACCACTTGGCATATGTACTGTCACACCACTAAGGTTCATGTCTTTAGGGATTTGAGGTCGGAAGGAATGGCTAAGAGAAAAGCATATACAATTAGGATGATCTTCAGATTGTTTAGAATTAACCTACTTCAAATGTCCCTAAAGACATTAAGATATAAATTTTCAATAAATAATTTTTATGTTGCCCATACAAGGTGGGTGGTGTTTATGTGTATGTGTTGTCATTTCTAAGAAAAAATTTAATTTAATTGGGTAACATATATAGAACAAAATGACTTGGTATGTCTAAAAACAAACTTATCCAATTTATAGCATAACCTGATAGAGTTTCAAACTTGTAAGTGTTCAAGGTGTTTGCTGCCATCACATTGCTCCCTTGTTACTGGGGTGGCAGTACTGTGCACTTTCTCCACCTTCCCTTTAAAATTGCAGGGCTATTCTACAGACACCTGAAAAGTGCAGGAACTGAAGAACAGTTATAATGAATTATTATTAAGCAAACTGGCAATTTAAAATTTTCTAAGCTTCTCTTCAAATTTTCTAAGTATATGGTATAGAAAATATAAAATGATAGAACGATTCCTCCCTATTCAGATGGAATATATTTCAAAATCCCCCATGGATACTTAAGACTGTAAACAGTTCTCAATCTATATGTACTGCTTTGTTTCCACATACAGTGATGATGATAATTTCATATTAGGGATAGTAAGTATATCATAAACCTTGGTGTATTTTTTTTCTTTCCTTTCTGGAAAACTTTATAAACTTTTCATCTTAAGGAAGCACTTAATAGTTTCTCTGACATATATGAACTGCAACTTAGGACCATTGTAAAATAAGGGTGACTTGAATGAAAATAATGTGGCCCAAGGGTAATTAGTAGTAATGGGCAGGTAGTGGAAACAGAAGGAACCTGTGCGGCCTGGAATGGACAAGATTTTATGACACTACTCAGAATGACAGACAACTGAGAATTTACACATTGCTGACTTCTGGAAACAGCTGCATACATTAAATGACTTACCATTTTTGGACTGTGATGGACTGTAGGTAACAGGGAAGCAAACCTATACATAACGGGGAGCTATTGCAGTCAGTTTGAAATCTACAAAGTTGTAGTGGATGTCCTTGTAGTAGCATATAAACATTCACTTTAGAACAACTGCTTAAGTGAGATACACCAACCTGCCGCTCTGAATTTTCTCTGAGTGTTTCAATTGTTTTTTCAAGCTGAGCTTTCTCTTTCATTAGATCTTTGCTTAAATTTTGACAATTCTGAAGACTTTGCTTCTCTTGAATAATTTCATTTTCAAGAATTTCAACCTAGAAAAAATTAAATCACAAAACTTAACAGACAAAATATATCAAATTAAAAGATGACTATTTAATTAAGGATAAAATCATTTTAATATCCAAATGGTAGAAATTAAGAATCTTGTATAATTGTATAAAATTTGCATTCATGACTCTTACTCTTATCTTCTCTTTATGTTAAGACAGGTTTCTATTTTGACATACAAAAGTAAACCTAGCAGAATAAGTACTAATGAGGTATAAATCTCATCAGAAAACTCTTGACTATAGTAGATTTGTAATATACAATTTTATTACCCTAGACAATGTTGGTAACAAAGGAGGAAGAAATTATAAAAGATCAGGTAAGCAAAAGAGAGACATGGTTGATGGAAGTTTAATCAAATAGCAAATAAGGGGTTTGGGAAAGGAAGATGGAAGAGCAATACTGAAGAAATAACCTGCAGCAAAACTTACATTCTAGGCATACAGTGACATACACCTGCATTCCTGGTATTCAGGAGAGAAAGGTACAATCTGAGGCAAAAAAAAATAGTATCTGTCTCACCTCCTGACAAAGGGCTCATTTTAACTTACACACTGATTTATTTATGCAGCAGTGAGGACTAAACCCATGGTGTTGTGGCACTGAGCACATTAAGCAAGCACTTCAATCACCAAGGAGCATTATTCCAGTCTATGGTGTTAGAACAGGGAAGGAGTAACAAGCTACAACACTGCCCTTGGGGGAAGCTGGGATCCCTGCTCCTCCACACCTTTTCTTCCCAGCTTTGCTCCCCAACATGTTCTTGGATATAGTTTTTTTTCACCTACTGATAACTAAATAATTTGTTTTTACCTATTACATATGGAAATATGTAATGATAGTTTAGTGCTAGCTAACAATTTGATGGGCTTAAGAATCTGTTAAGAGACAGGCTTCTGAACCCTGGCTCAAAAAACCAAAAAAAAAAAAAAAAAAAAAAAAGACAGGCTTCTGAGTTTAACTGTGAGGTAATGTCTGTGAGGGATTCTAGTGATAAGGTGGTATACATGCGCACACAAATATGTATAAACACCGCACAACCACATAAAAATATCTAGCATAAAAACGAGAGTCTATTTGGAAAATCTAAGGCATTGGTTCTCAAAGCAAGTCTCTAAACAGCGTACTACAAAGAAATATCTTAAGAATAAGAAGTTATTGTTCTGGGCTGAAGGAACTACAGGGATGAAAATGGAGAAGAGCCTGAGGAAAAGAAGGTCCAGTGACAGGCCTAAAGTGGGATCCAGCTCAAGGAGAGGTCCCAAGGCCTGACACTATTACTGAGGCTATGGAGAGTTCACAAAGGGACCAAGCATGACTGCACTCTGGAAGACCCAACAAGCAGCTGAAAGAGTCAGATTCAGATGTTTGCACCCAACCAATGGACAGAAGCAGCTGACCCTGTGGCTGAATTAGGGAAGGCTGAAAGAAGCTGAGGAGGAGGGTAACCCTGTAGGAGGACCAGCAGTCTCAATTAATCTGGACCCCTAAGATCTCTCAAATACTGGACCACCAGACAGGCAGCATACACCAGCTGATATGAGGTCCCCAACACACATAGAGTATCAGACTGATGGGTCTGTTTTCATTCAGAGATGATACACCTAACCCTCAAGAGACTGGAGGCCCCAGGGAGTTTAGGGGTCAGGTGGGGTGGGGGGTGGGGTGGGGATATTCTTGTGGAGACAGAGGGGTGGGGAGAAGGTATGGGATATGGAACAGTTGGAGGGTGGACGGGGGTGGGAAATAAAATCTGGAGAATAAATAAATAAAAAAGAAAAATAAATAAATAAATGTATATGTATAAATCTTTAAAATTTTATTTTTATGTGTATGAGGTATATATGTGTATAAGCATAGTTATGACATAGCAAACATGTAGAGCTCAGATGATGTTTGGGAATTAACTTTTTCTTCCAATTTGGGTTGTGGGGATTAAACTCAGGTTGTCAGGCTTTTGTGGAATATGGTTTTCTATACTATAAAATTTCAAATAAAACTCATCATCTAATTCAGCTAATATATGAGTACCTACTAAGTGCTAAGCATTCTGCTCATTTCTGATTTGAAAATGCCAGTCTTGTATTTGAAAGCTTTATCTCCACATCAAGAGAAATTCTCATTTGTATGTTATCTGGAGCATCAATATAATATATAGTAGTCACTGAGCAATCTTACTATCTCTCTGTATCTGTTGTTAATGATTTTGAGACTTGGTTTCCTGTAGCCCTGCCTCCACATCCCAAGTGCTGTGATACCACACCACCCATGTTGTGCAGTGCTAGGGAACACACCAAGGGTTTCGTGCATGTGAGACTGTTCACTGGGCCATGTCTTGAGTCCAGTTATGCCCAATTATGCCACGTAAACTGTGAAAATACACAAAAATAAACTATTTGCTTATACAATTGAATATTTCTATTCAATGAAAGTCTAATTAAAATTCACGGGACAGAGAGAGATGGTTTAGCAGTTAAGGGTGCTCACTATTCTTCCAAAAGCTCTGAATTCAGCTCAAAGAATGCATATCAAGCAGCTCAACAAACCCTCTAGCCCCAGCTTTAGGGGATTCCTGATGCCTGCTTCTGACATTCCCAGTCAGCAGCATGCACATGGAAGACCCCACACAAACACAAACATATATGTAAGAATAAAACTTAAAAGACTCAGTTTTCTTAATGTCAATTTGTGGTCTCTATTATTTCCTACCAAGTATGATGGCAAATGGATAAAGGCAAGCACTCAGGAGATGGAGGCAGGAAGACTACAGTGTTTTCAAGAACAATCTGGGGTATATTACACAGTGAATTCCCAGCAAGTTCAGATGACACTGTGAGATACTGTCTCAAAAGACTAAATGAAACAACAACAAAACCCATTTCCCACTAAAAGAAATAGAAACTTTTTAGAAAAATGATTGTTTCCAAAATGTCTTGGAGAAATGGTTTAAAAATAAGTGTGTTGCTGTACATACTCAATCTCAGTACTGGGGAGGCAGAAGTAGTAAATCTCTGTGAGTTTAAGATCAGCCTAGTCTACATAATGGGTTACAGGTCTGCCAGAGATGCATATAAAAACTTTGCTTTAAAAGGAAAACACTTTCCAAAAGAAGGAGTGAAGAAAGGAAAGAAACCTTAGTACTAAGGCTGTGATAAGGAATCTGCACATAGTTTTTAAACTGTCTCTTACAAATCACCATAATCCCTAGTTACATTCTAAATAGATCTGTCTTCATACCCATAGATAAGTATAGTCCTCAGACCTTATCATGGAAACTTTTCTTTGTAACACACAGTGACTATTACAGAAAACCAAAATCAATCAAATTGTGGAGAGCAGTCTCAACTGATACTTTTGCAACACAAATCCTGCACCTAAGACTCAAAAGGGGGCTTGCGGTAAGACTGTGTGTCCTAAAAATAAATGACAAACTACACCGCTGAAGTTCACCAACATGGCTACCCAAACAGTAGCTAAACAAAGATGATAACAATGGTCACTGAGCCCTAGACAAACAAAATAGACAGGAAGATTGACAGTGGGACAAAGAATCTTCCCTAGAGAAGAGCACACAACTGGTCATCTCTGAGCACACATACACACAAACAGCATTATACAGGTTGAGGTTATACTTAGGAATTTAGAAAGAGACACACACCCCTCAGTTAAAGAAAAAGGCCATGAATTTGGGAGGGTTTGGAGGGAGAAAGGGAAGGGTAAAATGATATAATTATATTATAATCTCAAAAATATTTTTAAAGGCCCACACTTGATAGTACATAAAATAAATGCAGAAGGCAAAGATACCTTAAATGTTAAAATACATAAGCTCAAAAAACAAAACAACAAAACAAACAAAAACAAACACAAAAAACTCAACCCACTAAAACAAGTAACAGATTAGATTTCTCTCCGGAAGGAGGCTATGTGAAACCAGTTCACAATCTGTCATCAGGCAGAAAAAGTAAAAGGACATCAGTATTCTTCTATAAGCTATACATTTGAGAAACTAATACTATAAGAAAAAACAAGAGTTTTTTAACAGTAAGTTTTCTTTCTAATAAATCAAATTAACAAACTATGAAGTAATAGAACTAGAATACCAGGATTTGCTAAACCTCTAATTAGTTACAGAAACTAACTTACAAACTTTCTATAATGTCACAAAAGGCAGATGAGCAGACATGCCACTCAAATAAGATAGACATACTTTACAAATATCCATGGTTAAAAAGATAATCTTAAAGCACAGTAACCTTGTAGATAAAGAAGAAATACAGAAGACGAACTGGCTAAGTGCAGAACAAATGACAGAAGCAACAAATCTACATTGTGGATTACACAATTTCTACACAATTACACAATTATTACACTACCCAATTCTGTCAACAGAAAATGTGCTAGGAGACCTTAAATGATTAAGAGCACTAGCTGCTCTTCAAGAAGGCAAGAGTTGAGGTCCTAGCAATCATAGGGGAACTCAGAACTGTCTGTTAAGTCCAGTTCCAGGGAATCTGATGACTTCTTCTGGCCTCTGCAGATACCTCACACATACACTACACAGATACACATGCAGGCAAAACACTCATATACATAAAATAAAAATAATAAAAAAAATTTTAAGCCAGGCAGTGGTGGCGCATGCCTTTAATCCCAGTACTGGGGAGTGCAGAGACAGGTGGATTGGATTTCTGAGTTCGAGGCCAGCCTGGTCTCCAGAGTGAGTTCCAGGACAGCCAGGGCTACACAGAGAAACCCTGTCTCGAAAAACCAAAAAAGGAAAAAAAGTTTTAAAAAGCTAATTTTTGGTATGATATCATTGTTCTTATGTTCTAAAAATTCCTTACCTTTTAGAGATCTATATTCTAATGTTTTGTTGTTGAAATAATACACTGATCCTAAGGCCATAAGGAGGACACATGACATAACAATGAAGCAAGACCAGCAACAAATTTGTTTTCTTAATTCTTTTTTTAAGGTACTGAGGATGACAAAAAAAAAAGCCCTTTCATATACCAGGTAACTGCTCTACCATTGAGTGATATCCCCAGCCCAAAATTAAGTTCACTATTATTGAATCTGAATGATAGTCATAGGGTTTGGATCATTTGTTCTTCTTAATATTTGAAAACGAGCTTAAACAATATTAAGAATACATTATGAGTAAAGAATACAAGTTATTAATATAAATTAACATTACAATAAAGATTACATTTTAGTTTACCTTTTTATTCAGTCTCTGCTTTTCCTTTTCAGCTTTTAGGGTTTTGGAAGCGCCGCCTTCTGTAGAGTCCATAGCACTTCGAAGCTCTTCTACAGTTTTAGTCAAACTCTGGTTTTCCATTTCCAACTTTAATAACTTACTTGATGTTAATTCATTTACCTCATGGCCCAAGGATTTCTGTGGTGCTGTAATATTGAAAAGTGTCACTAATAAAACTATCAAAAATATTGATTTCTAATGTACCCTGATACCTGATCTTTAACTTCATAAAATTTTAAGTTATCTAAGATAGATACAATTAAAAAACTAATGAAACAAAGTTAAGTGTTGAGCTTCTAACACACACAACTTAAACTTAAGAGACTATAGAGTTCTAGTTCCATGGAAAATTATTTGGTAATTGTCAAGTTGATGATGTTGGGTTATTTGATATATTACAAGTATTGCCTTGCAATCTTACAAGATCGCTCTAACTCAAGAAATAAAAAGCATACCTTAAAATTTTGAAGTGACTTCAAATATTAAAAGGTAGCTAGAGAACAATCCTTATAAATTGTTTGAAGATCATATACACTGTTAATATGCTTCTGAAAAAAGAAGTCAATGCTCAACTTAGGAGCAAAGATCAATATCCAGTCTATTTTGTCATGAGAAAGCACCTGTAACATAACACCCTTTCCCAGCATTTTTATTAATTCTTTGGAAATTTCATATCATACACACCAGTCACATTCCCTTCCCAGTTCTGTCCTGTCCTCCCCGACTCAATCCTTGCTGCCTGCTCCAGCAAAAAACAAACAAAAACCAAAAGTCAAATTTGTGTTAACTATACATTCCCTGGGGAGTGGTCAAACTCTGTGACCTGCCCCAAGCTCCCCCCCCATATCCTTGCTGGAAGGCATCTACCATGGAGAGTGACACCCCAGCATCCTGCCACAGTTCTTAACAGTTCTCTCCAAGGCCTTCTTGTCTAGGCTGTTACTATTTTGGGAGGAGGGGTGAGGGGATGGGGAGGGTTGGGGTGGAGGTAAGGTTGTCATTGAACTCTTCCATGTCCCTCTTTCTCAACTGTGCATACGTAGGCATATCACTGTAAAAGTATATGTCCCTAACAACATTTAAACATTGGTCAAAACTGGGTACAGTAAATAATCTTATTATTTACAGAAATTAAGAAAAACTATTTGTTCTAGATATCACATTGGTACGTTTTTGTTGCAAGTTTACTACATAATCTCAGAATTTAAAAATCTAACTAGGCTGTCATGTATTTTGTTGTTGATATTTCAGTCTACAATACTTTTACTTCCTCAAAAACATTACTTATTCTTGTGGTGGCACACATTTCTAATTTCAGCACATGAGAGGTAGAGACAATAGGATCAAGACTTTCAAGGATATCCTCACCTAACTTGTTGAGTCTGACTCCAGTCCGTGCTTTATGAGACTCTTAACTCAAACAAACAATATGACAAATTTAACTGTAAACTTATGGATAAATTGTTCAGAATGATACCTAGTGAAGGGTTAAAATATACTTCTGGAAACACAACATCACCTTTTGCATTTTGGGTAAAAAAATTTTAAGTGAATAATCTGAATATAATGAAAATATTATAAAAATCTATTAGTATCATCATTTTGCAAATCTGGCTTTGTCTCATAAATTAAAACATAGTATGATAACACTGTAGTACGTCACTCCTCTCCACCATCTTGCATTGTCACGCAAACACTCTTCTAAGAGCTGTAACCTTAGTCCTACAGCATTGAGTACAGCACCTCTGTCAGTTCAACCTGGATTAAATATTTTCACAAGAACAAAACAAGCTCATTTGTTGCATTAAAAACTTTCTGATGTCATTATATACAGCTTACTCAATTATAAAATATGATATGACCTAGGAAATAATACATATAATTTTCCATAATTGTCATTGAAGGATGACAAAAAATTGAGAACTAATGGAAATTGTTTATGTTAATCTTTTTTTTTTTTTTTTTTTTGGTGGTTTTTTGAGACAGGGTTTCTCTGTGTAGCCCTGGCTGTCCTAGAACTCACTCTCTAGACCAGGCTGGCCTCAAACTCAGAAATCCACCTGCCTCTGCCTCCCAAGTGCTGGGATTAAAGGCCTGCGCCACCACTGCCCAGCTTATGTTAATCTTAAATGCACATTTTCATATAAGTTACTTTGGTTTTCATGTTAGTCTGGAAAAATAAAATTTATATTTAGAGCACACAGTACGATGTTCTCTGGTAGTTTAATAGGTTCAGGTCGGGCTGGCGAGATGGCTCAGTGGGTAAGAGCACTGACTGTTCTTCTGAAGGTCCTGAGTTCAGCTACCAGCAACCACATGGTGGCTCACAACCACCTGTAATAAGATCTGATACCCTCTTCTGGTGCGTCTGAAGACAGTTACAGTGAATTGGGCTGGAGCGAGCGGGGCCGGCAGAGGTCCTGAGTTCAATTCCCAGCAGCCACACACATGACGGCTCATGGCCATCTGTACAACTACAGTGTACTCATACACATAAAATAAATAAAAAATAAATCTTAAAAAAAATAGTTTCAGGTCTTCCATTTGAATCTTTCATCTATTTGCACTGGTGTGAAATCAGAGTATAAGTCACTCTTTTACAATCAAAAAGCATTTTCCCAGCACCATTTATTGAAAGGATTACCATTTTCTATACCACTTCTCTATGTTTGTCAAGAATCAGCTGAGCACAAATGCATAGCTTTATTTCTGTGCTTGCTATTCTGTTTCATTTGTTTGTGTCTACTATTTTGTTTTTGTTGTTGCTAATATGCTATTTTGTTTGTATAAATGTGCATTTTAAAGCTAGTTTTTTAAGTATTTATTTTTATTTTATGTGTATAGGCATTTGGTCTGCATCTATGTCTGTGAACCACTTGCGTTCTTGGTGTCTATGAAAGCCTGAAGAGTACATTAGATTCCTTGGAACTGGAGTTACAAGATGGTTTTGAACTGCCATGTAGTAGTGGGAATCAAACAAGGGTTCTCAGGACCAGCCAGTGTTTTCAACCACTGAACTCACATTTAAAATTTTACCATGTGGGTCTTGGGGACTGAATTCAGGTCATAAGGATTAGTTGCAGTTATAATTACCTACTGAGCCCTCATGACAATCTGTTTATTATTTCTCCTTCTCTTCCTTTCTCCTTAAGGACTCCCTTCCTCCTCCCTCCTCCTCCTCTTATCCCGTCTTTATTTTTTTTTAAGACAGGGTTTCTCTGTGTAGCTCTGGCTGTCCTGGAACTCACTCTGTAGATCAGGCAGGCTCCAAACTCAGAGATCCACCTGCCTCTGCTTCCTGAGGGCTGTGATTAAAGGTATGTACCACCACCAGTTCTTTTTTCTTTTTTTTTAATTAGATATTTTCATTATTTACATGTACATTTTCCCTTTCCCATCTTCCCCTCCAAAACAAACAAACAAACAAACAAACAAACGCAAGAACAAACCCCTTCTGCCTCCCCCTCCCCATGCCTGCCACCCCACCCTCTCCCACTTATTGGCCCTGGCATTCCCCTACACTGGGGCACAAAACCTTCACAAGGCCGAGGTCCTTTACTCCTATTGATGATCGAATTTGCAATCCTCTACTATATACCTGCTTCCAGTACATTCAATCCCACCCTGTATAGTCCTTGATTACCACCACCAGTTCTTAATAGATATTACAAGTATGATTTTTTTTCTTGAAATTTTCAATAATCTATTGTTAATCTACGAAAATACTATTTTGAATTATATATCTCATCTATATTGAACTAATTTTTTTTTAAAACTTACAGTTTTATCGTATATTTTCATTCAAACTACCATATCCTCTGTCCTCCACATATAGGTAAGCACACATATACAGGCTTTTTTAGTAGCAGGAAACTGAAGTCTGAGCTGCTTTCTTTGGAACTCAATTAATAGAAGTACAATTAAAAGTTACACAAATACTTTAAGTAATAAACTTTCATGAAGTCACTACTTAAGTTAGTTCATAGGATAGTAGGATTTTATTATTAGGTTCTCAAGTATCAAACTGGAAAAACTTTAATAGATATTATACTGGATGAAACATATTACCTGTATAACTAATTATGTATAAGCACTAAACTAGAGTGTCTTTCAGAGCTTGTATCTATGTACTCTGCTTACCTGCTACCTGATAACTATGTACTCACCATCCAGTACAGTGTGTTACATTTGGCAAGTGTTTGAAAAATATTTGCTAAAAAAAATCCAGGTAAAATAATCTAATACTGTGTCATTTAGAAATTGTAATTTATTTTGAATAAATGTGAGCTGGCTATAATGAACAAAATGCATTAATAGCAATAGCATACCCAAGCTTATAATGCAAACAAGTGCAATGAATTTAATTTTAAGACCCTTAAGAAAGGGTCCGCGAAAAAAAAGCATAATACGAATTTGTTATTTTTGGGTCAGGGTCTGACTATGTAGACCATGCTGACCTCAAAACTCAGAATCTGCCAGTCTCCAACTAGTGAGTTCTGGGATGAAAGGTGTGTGCTACCACACCCAGGAAGAAGTTACAAATTTGTCTAGTAGTTTTTCACTATCCCCAGCAATGAACTAGCTGGTATGGATAATTTATTTTTTTATATTTGTTAAAAAAACAGCCATAGCAATGAAAACCCTTCATTCTTTTCACTCTGAGTACATGCTTACCTTTAGGATCTTCTTACTAGGTTTCTAGCATTCTGGTTAGATTTGTCTGCATTCAAAGAACATACTGACTAGATAGATAAAACAACTGTTTTACTTAATGGAGACTGTTGTTCTCAGGAGAAACCAATAAATTACTATTCCATCTCCTGTGACAGGAACTGGAATATTGCTTAACCAACCATCCAAACCTGTTAATGAATTCACAAAACTGAAGTTTGCTTTTGACTAATTGTATACTTCTAAAAACTATACATTGTCTTATGTAAATTTTTATGTTCCATACTAAATGAAGCTATAATAGAATTGTTTGATACAACCTTAAACAGAAAAGGACCGGGATTCAGGTTTTTAAAAGCCCTTCTCCCCGAACAAGTAAAATTGAATTTTAAGTTATAAAAAAGTAAAAACCAGATATTACTTTGTGAGGTAATAATTTTGGAAACAACTGCTTGTCTTATGGGATCTTAGCTAGGGAAAATAAATATAATCTTCATTTATTTATTAATCTACTTAAAGGAAACAAAACTGAGACTACCTTCAGCAAGTTCACTAGTTCTGGATATCTGCTCCAGCTCCCAGCCAAGGTGTAATGACTCATCCATACTTTGTTTCTGTGCCATTTCCAGAGTCATATTTTCTTCCATTAATTCTTCAATCTTCTTTCTATCCATATCTCGTTCCTTTTCAATTATACAGAATAGGGAGAGAAAGCTAAGAAATAGTATAATTTCCATCCATTATTCATTTATTTTTACTACTTTTAAACTGAAGGTTTTTAGTTCCTTAAAATCCTCTCATTGTAATCAACACTGACCAATATTGATCAGGTACCCGATATCCTTTTAAAATGATCTTTTTAAAAATTTAGTTCTTTGAGAATTTCTGTTCTGTTCTGTTCTGGCCGTTTTCACTTCCCTTTTACCTTCTCCTAAATCCCTACCTTCTTAACCACTGGCCTAAGACTGTGTCCTCTGTTTTTTTTGTTTGTTTGTTTGTTTGTTTTTGTTTTTTTAAGCTTATCAAGTTCAATTTCCACAAATATTCTTGGATATAAATAATTTTTAGGGACAAAAATAAACATGTTACTTCATACTGACAATTTCAGTCATTTAACAAAAATAGTTATGGCCACTGATAAATTTTATCAAATAGCTGTACTATTTTTGCATTTTAAAAAACATGCTTGTAAAATAGATTTACTATTTTATAAAGGCAAAAATTAGTATGTAATATCCATCTGTAATTGAAACAGAAAATGCTATTATATATTTATTTTATGTAATGGTAAAAGTATCTTAAAATTATTGAGCTATCTAGTCTATGTTAAAGCCTTACTAAAGACTCTAGCCATACTTGTCATTATAGAGAATTTAGCTGAATCATAAAATCTGAATCGCGGAATTCTTCCTTAGAAACCAGGAAAACTGATGAGTTCCATAAATCTTACCATTTCCATATCATGCAACTTAGCCTTTAGTTGTAAATTCTCTTTTTCTAATTCATGTAATTTGTCAGAACGAGCCCGAGTTCCTTCTAATTGGTCTTCCAGCATAGTTTTTGTTTCTAATAAAACTTGATTATCTTCTTTTAATTCCTATAAACATTTAAAATAGGCTTTTAAAAATTAATTAGAAATGTGCTAATATCTGCTTTTTTGATGCCTAAAAGATAACAATGCATCATTACAAATAAACACATTAAGCCATTCTTACCACATTTTCATGTAGGAGTAAAGCACTATACAGTTAATTTTTTTTTCTTTTTTTGGCTTCACCCACCTTCTACTCCCTGCCCCAGAACTAAACATATTATACATTCAAAATATGTAAGCCTTAGAATTAGTAATACGACTGTAACTTCACAGGGAACTGACGGAATACATCTTCATAATGTGTGAAGATATTTAAAATAAATCAAAGAACTTAATGCTCTCTAAGTTAAATTCCTGTTGTTTATAAAATGCATTTTGAAAATCTTAACACTTTTAAATATGAATAATTATGTAACATACCTCAACTCTTGCCTTATAAAATTCAATATCATGTAGTCTTTCTTTATATCTACTGAGTTCACTTTCAAGCTTATCAACTCTGACTGCTTTTTCTCGGAGGGCATCCAATTCATCTCGGTACATTCTAGCAGATCGAGCATCGGAAAGCAAATTCATGTTCTAAATATAAACATATAAATATAAATAATGCCTTGAATATAAACTTTCCCTTTTAAGCCATTCTTGTCCAAACAACTTCATTTAATAAAATGCAATAAATTATATTAATAGAAAATTATATTGTATATAGAGAATAACTGTTTCTTGAAAAAGAAGATAAGCTAAGCCTTTTCCTTGAGCCAGTATAAAAGGACTTTAAAAATATGTTTATATATAAACTTTTACAAAGCATTCTCTATTAGCAATTTTTTTTAACTTATTCTTACTTTATTATTTTTTTTAATTAGATATTTTCTTTATTTACATGTAAATTTTCCCTTTCCCAGGTTTCCCTCCAAAAAACAAACAAACAAACAAAAACAACAAGAACAAACTCCTTTTGCCTCCCCCCTCCCCATACCTGCCACCCCACCCTCTCCCACTTATTGGCCCTGGCATTCCCCTACACTGGGGCACAGAACCTTCACAAGGCCGAGGTCCTTTCCTCCTATTGATGATCGAATTTGCAATCCTCTACTATAAACATGTTGCCAGAACATTCAGTCCCACCCTGTATAGTCCTTGATTGGTGGTTGGGTCCCTGGGAGCTCTGAGGGTACTAGTTAGTAATTGTTGTTCGTCCTAAGGGGCTACAAACCCTTCAGCTCCATAGAATCTTTCTCTAACTCCTTCATTGGAGACAGTGTACTCAGTTCAATGAATGGTTGTGAGCCTCTACATCTGTATTAGTCAGGTATTGTCAGAGCCTCTCAGGAGATAGCTATATGCTTGTCCTTCCTTCTGTCTCTGCTCCATAGTTAATCACTGCCACTCCTTCTGTGGGTGTTTGGTTCCCCTTTTTAAGAAGGAATGAAATGTCCACCTTTTGGTCTTCCTTCTTCTTAAGTTTCTTGTGGTTTGTGGGTTGTTCTTCCTGTATTCCAAACTTCTGGGCTAATAACCACTTATCAGAGAATGCATACCATGTGTGTTCTTTTGTGATTGGGTTACCTCACTCAAGATGATACACTCCAGATCCATCCATTTTCCTAAGAATTTCATAAATTCATTGTTTTTAATAGCTGAGTAGTACTCCATTGTGTAGATGTACCACACTTTCTGTATCCATTCCTCTGTTGAGGGACATCTGGGTTGTTTCCAGTTTCTGGCTATTATAAATAAGGCTGCTATGAACATGGTGGAGCATGTGTCCTTATTACATGATGGAGCATCTTGTGGGTATATGCCCAGGAGTGGTATGGCTGGGTCCTCTGGTAGAACTATGTCCAATTTCCGGAGGAACCGCCAAACTGATTTCCAGAGTGGTTGTACCAGTTTGCAATCCCACCAGCAATGAAGGAGTGTTCCTATTTCTCTGCAACCTCTCCAGCATCTGCTGTCACCTGAGTCTTTTATCCTAGCCAATCTGACTGGTGTGACGTGGAATCTCAGAGTTGTTTTGATTTGCATTTCCCTGATGACTAAGGATGTTGAACATTTCTTTAGGTGCTTCTCAGCCATTCGCTATTCATCAGTTGAGAATTCTTTGTTTAGCTCTGTACCCCATCTTGTAATAGGATTATTTGGTTCTCTGGTGAACTTCTTGAGTTCTTTGTATACATTGGATATTAGCCCTCTATCAGATATAGGATTGGTAAAGATCTTTTCCCAATTTGTTGGTTGACGTTCATTTTGCCCTATTAAAAAATGAGCTAAACGAAGAATTCTCTACTAAATGAACTCCAAATGGCTGAGAAACACCTAAAGAAATGTTCAACATCCTTAGTCATCAGGGAAAAGCAATTTTTTAAATATATTGAAAATTAAGTTAACTTCTACTTTATACAACATTCACAATTAAAGTTAAAAGTTAACTTTAGCTAGACAGTGGTGGCTCACACCTTTAATCCCAGCACCTGGGAGGTAGAAGCAGGCGGATTTCTGAGTTCGAGGCCAGGCCAGCCTGGTCTATAGAGTGAGTTCCAGGACAGCCAGGGCTATACAGAGAAACCCTGTCTCGAAAACCAAAAAAAAAAAAAAAGTTAACTTTAGGGATGGCTAAGAATCATTAAGAGCACACTGCTTGCTCTTCGAGAGGACCTGGTTCAATTCCTACCACCAATTTGGTGGGTAAAAACCATCTGTAACTCCAGTTCCAGAGGATCTATCGTTTTCTTCTGGCCTCTGGGAGCACTGCATTCAAGTGATACATAGGCATACATGCAGGCAAAATACTCAGACACACAAAATTAATATATACTTTTAAAGATTTAGCTTTAAACTACAAGATAATAAGTATATAGAAGAGCTAAGTGATATAAAATAAATCACTATTTTTAGAGAAATGTTTTTTATCTAAATATGTGGACCTACTACACACATGTACTCTCTCTTACACACACACACACACACACACACACACACACACACACGCGTGCGTACACGCACACATGTACCCTCTTTTATCAGGAAGTAGAATAAGAGCCAGAGCACATGAAAAATAAAAATGATCACTTCCTGGCTCTTTCATCTAGGGTGGTCTCAGTTTATAATCTTGCATATAGCTCTTGACATCAAAATGGCAGGCTAAGTTAGTTAGGGGAACGACATTACTGTCCAGCCTTACTCCAATCCTTGGCATTTATGACCTAGATATCCAAATGAAGAACAACAAAACAGAGATTAAAAGAAGTTTAATCACTTTTTTGTTTACGTAAATCAAAGACTTATTTATTTTTATATGTAAGTACACTGTAGCTGTCTTCAGACACACCAGAAGAGGATGTCAGACCTCATTATGGATGGTTGTGAGCCACCATGTGGTTGCTGGGATTTGAACTCAGGACCTTCAGAAGAGCTGTCAGTGCTCTTAATCACTGTGCCATCTCTCCTGCCCATCACTTTTTTAAAAAACAAAAGCAACCCCAAAACTGCTGTTACTAGCTTTTAAGATTTAACATGTTAATTATACATAATTGATTTTACTATCATATTTTAGCTTTTTTATTTGTCTGTATTTTGTGACAGGATTTCTCTGTTTAGCCCCTGGCCATCCTGGAACTCACAGTAGACCAGGCTGGCCTGGAAATCACAGAGATCCATCTACCTCTGCCTTCCAAGTGCTGGTACAAAAGGCTTGCACCACTCCTGCCCAGTATGTTGTGACATATTTAATACATGTTTATAATTTGACCATATTCGCCAGTCTCTTTTACTCTTATACCCACTACTCTACTTGTTTCTCTCTATTGCTCAAAAACATTCTTATTACCACTTGATTCAGGATGATGTAAAAAAAAAAAGGAGACTAATACATGAAGACATACATATATACATATGTGTGTGTGTGTGTGTGTGTGTGTATATATATATATATATATATATCCTAATATAATCACTATGGGAGAGCCAAAACCCATGAACAGATCAATTCAAAGTTTACACAGGTGCTTAAGTAATTCAGAAATAGAAGACAAATATATAAAAAAGAGGAACTACCCCAGTACAAAAAGACTACTTTGAATCTTGGAAATTTTTGAATAGTAAGGACAAAAGTCTAAAGACCTTAATTACTAACTCACTCTGCATTTTGATAAAGGTACAAAAAAATTACCTGACTTTATGCAAATATGAGGTAACTGGGCTTAAAGTATTGATGTCATGGTTATAAATTACAAGGAGGAAACTCAATTTCTAATTACTTCATGCTCCAGTATGAACAATCCAGGTACAAACCTCTTGTTGCAGCCTCTTCAATTCCACTTCTATTTGCTCAAGTTCTTGTTTACAGTCCAGTAACTGCTCAGTTTTTTCTTCCCTTAAATGCCAAGAGATATTTATTAAAGAATAAATATACTAGTTACAGAATCTGTGATCATCACAACATTAATACACACAGGTGACTATTCCTTAACTGAGTGCTGCAGATGGCTCAGCAGCTAAGAGCAGTTGCTATGCTTGCAGACAGCAAGGACTGGGTAGCCAGCAGCAACATGGTAGGTAGCTCACAGCTGTTTTAGTTCCATTTCCAAGGAATCCAATCCCTTCTTCTAGCTTCTGCAGGTATTAGTATATATTAAAAACCTATATACCTGCAGAGAAGCACTCATACACATCAAATAAAAGTAAGTAAATACTTGCTGGACACTTCTATTTAATCCCAGCACTAAGGAGGCAGAGGCAAGTAAGTCTCTGAGTTCAAGCTTAGCTTGGTCTATGTAGCAATTGCCAGGATTTTACAGTAATATACTGTTACAAAACAAAAACCAAAGTGAATGGCGTTATTATCCATAACTATAACACAGGGAAGCAATAAAGCAAGAAGATACTACAAATACGTGACTAGATGTTATCAAATTTTCCATCCTATAATTTATTATATACTTTCTTTTTTTATTTTTATTCTTTAATCTTTTTTTACAGTCCAGTCGTTATTCCACTCCTTGTCTGCCCTCTGATTGTTCTTCATATTATATACTTTCTATTTCATCTTTTCTACCTTAACTTTCTTTGTCCTTTCCCACTCTGCATAATCAACAGCAATTGAGCATCAATGATTTTTTTCTATCAAATACTGTGTATGAGCAGTTGTTCATAAGGGACTCCAAACTATTTTCTACATTTAAAATGGCCTACATACACTTAATATTTGCCATACATATACCTAAAATCTCTACTTCATATTGCTTAACACATTGTAACATATGTACATACATATACATAGATGTACACATATAGATTGACAGGTCTCACAGTGTAATGCTGGCTACCCCAGGAACTCATTTGTTCACTATGTAGAACAAGCTGGCTTCATGGAGATCCACCTGCCTCTGCCCATCAAGTGCTGAAATTAAAGGTATTTACTACCATGCTCAGCAATATATCTAAATTTTTATTAATTCTTTCTCTTTGAACTGCTTTATCTCTTATGTATCTCCACCAGAGCCAACCTTCTCAAAGTAATCCAGTACTTACTATTTTCTGCCTTCTGTTGTCCAATAATAGAATGCATGGTATAAAGTAGCCTACTTTTATATATACTCATATGCTTCCCTGTATCCAAAACCCACAAAAGACTTGGTTTGTTTGTTTGTTTCTTTTGTTTTGTTTTTCGAGACAGGGTTTCTCTCTGTGTAGCCCTGGCTGTCCTCTGTAGACCAGGCTGGCCTCGAACTCAGAAATCCACCTGCCTCTTCATCCCAAGTACTGGGATTAAAGGCATGTGCCACCACTGCCCGGCAAAAATGTCTTTCCTTTTTTTCCTCATTTACTTTTATTTGCTACTCATTACGGGTGGTTGTGAGCCACCATGTGGTTGCTGGGATTTGAACTCATGAAGAACAGTCGGTGCTCTTAACTGCTGAGCCATGTCACTAGCCCCCACAAAATTCTTAATGGTAGAGGTATTCCCTTTGATAAAAGAAATATAATTTATTAAGTAGGTTTCAGTTTTCAACATAATGAATAATGCTTTATTTAGTGGAGCCATTATTAAAAAGCCATTTATTTAGTGGAGTATTATATGTCTAAAAATTATTTCTAAAAGGAAAATACAGTCCTTTAAGTCCTTGATATCAACTGCCAACTGCCCCGCTAAAAGATTATTAACATCCAGCAGAGAATAAAGGTGCCTATATTTGGCCAGAAAGATGGCACAACAGCTTGAAAAAGTGCTTGCTCTCATGTGTAACCTGAGTTTGATCTCCAGGATCCACACAGCAAAAGAAGAGAATCAGTTCTTCCCAGTTGTCCTCTGATTTCCCTATGTACACTATGGAGCACGTGTGCATCAGCATACAATGCAGGAACACGCTCATAATAAGTTTTTTTCAAAAGATGGCTATATACAAAACACTTTAAGAAGTTAATATGTCATTACTGTTTTTTATTTTTCAAATACTAAGAAGTGCTACTTAAATGTCTTATTTGTAAATTATTAGCCCCTATTATTTTCTGTCTTGTTTATTCACTTGTTCAAGGAAGGTAGCTAAGTGTCACAATGTACAGATGAAGTCAGAGGAAAACTTTAATGAGAAGGTTCTCTCCTCCCTCTCACTATGTGACTTAGCTTGTCAGGCTTAACAGCAAGCTTCATCTTGCTGGCCCTCTTATTCTTTAACTTTCTGCAAGTTTGTCTTTTTATAGATTACAAGTTACTGCTTTTGCCATTAATAAGACATCAGTTATATGCTAAAACACAGAGGAACCTGGAAGATATTATGCTAAACAAGAAGGCTATATATTATATGTTTTATTTATATGAGTGTCAAAAACAGGCAGATCCATGAAAATATAAGAGATTAGCCATTGCTAAGAGCTGAGGACAAAGAGGATGAAAAAAGACACTTTTACTCAATTATTGTGGTTTTCCACATAATTATTGCACAACTTAAAAACCTATTCAATTGTACACTTTATAAAAGGATGAATTGTCAGATATTGGATTACATCTTAGTTAAAAAGTATATTCTTTTTTTAACAAAATAATTAATCATTAAAGAAACTCCAAAACATGGAATCAACTGTACCAGAAAGATCAATAAAGTCTTCAATAATATTAACTATGGCATAAAATGTTTAACTTGTAAAGAATTATTTATTCTATCTAATCACAAATTATATTTGTACTCTATAAATAAAAATCAATTATATTATTTGGTATCACTTATAAATGAGCATGTATTCGTTACTAAATATTGGTAAAATATTAGTAAATATTAGTAAAAATGATATTCTAATTATTTTAGTTTCCATTAGGTATAAAGCAATCTAGCCTTTTTTTTTTTTTTTAAATCAAGATTTCTGCAGCTAATCCACTGCAGGAAATATCTGTCCCCTTTATAACAAAAGATACCCTTACAACATGCCATCTTAAGAAATACACAAAAGAATATATTTTTAAAGATATTATATAGGATTTGATGAAATGCTAGTCACTAAACATACTTGCTGCATGCATCTGGTATTTTCACTCACTTAAAAATATCCACTTACATTTTCAAAACATTACACATGAAACCACTTTTTGTCAATCTTCTCAAGGTTATTTTTAATATATTCCAAGGCCAAGTAAATTCTATTTGAAAATTAAATTCTAACATAATGCAAAATGTTAAATGAATTCACAGCCATCACTACAATTCTAATTGCATGCTTCAGCTGAAGACTAGAGAAGATTGGACTAAATTATATGGAAAGAACTAGTATTCACTGTTTAGGCTATCCATTAGCTGCCAGTCAAACTAATAACAGCAATCTCTTCCCTAATTTTCCTAGTGCAGCTGTTCACAGAATATCCTGGGCGTATTCTCTTCAATAGATACATAATAATGCACACATGAAAGCTGCATTTTTTTTCAAAAATTTTTACAGCAGACTATTTAATGCTTTTTAACCTTGCATATCTATTTCACTTTTCTAAGTTACTTTAAATATTCAATAAAAAATGTAATGACTATACTCTGTATTTAAATTTAAAGTCTACATTCTAAAGCTCAAATTCCAGGAAAACATTTTTAAAAGGAGAAAATACATAAATCAAAAATCTTTTGTTCTTAAAGAACAAAATCCAAAATCTTCAGCAAAGATCAGTCATGCTTTTACTTGTAGTTCACCCAAGAATGAAAATGTAACATTTATACTGTATTTTCTATAATGAGCTTTGATAACTAAGTACAGTTTTTTTTCACTGCTAATAAATTCTGAATATTTTACTAAGTAGATAATTAGCATTTCAATGACTTAATGTAGGTAATATATATAAAATTATTTTTGTAATGTCATATGCCAACAATTCAGTCTTTGAAACAACATTGTCATTATTACTTTTACTATTGAGACAGGGTTTCACATATCCTAGGCTAAGCTTATACTTACTTTGTACCTGAGGATGCCCATAAATTGCTGGCGTTCTCCTGCTTACACTTCTTGAGTACTTGGGCTTTTGGGCAAATTTTTCTCATTTTGACAAACACTAATAAAAAGTGTGATTTAGGTTAACAATTGAGGACAGACAACTGGTCTATTGTCATACTGCTAAGGTCATCCTTGTGACCACATTATTTCAACAAATATAGAAAATCAGAGACTTACAATTCCTGCCTAAGTCTTCGGATCTTGGCCTTAGCATCGGCCAGTTCCACTGAGAGATGCTGTCGACTTTCTGTTCGCTTCATGCCCGGAGAACCACAGGGTGACTGTGCAGATGAAGAGGCATGGGGTAGAAACTGAACACCATCTCGCTCTTCAGAGAGTTCTACAATAGTCTAAGAATTAAAGGGGTAAACACAGAATCAGTTTCAGTGTTGTACACATCAGTAACCTATCCACGGCAACACTAATCACTAGATATTTTACAAAATAAAACTCGCTGATCAAAAGCATCTCAACTTTGCCAAGTGTGGTAGTGTAAGCCCTTAAACACAGACTTTGAGAGGCAGAGACAGACAGGTGGATCAATGTGAGTTTGAGACCAGCCAGGTCTAACTAGTGAGTTTCTGGTCACCCAGGGCTACATCCAAAACAAAGAACAATAACAAAAACATTTTAACTTTGTCATATTTGCTGCCATTTTTTTATTCAACAGTTTGAGAATGAGCTACTTTAGCAATAACATTAAAATACATCAATGCTTTCTTTTCTCTCCCTAGGTTTTTTTTTTAATAAAAGAAATCACTTAATGACAAAATAATTAGATAACAACTGTTGGAAAGTCATAAAAGACACAGGAAAGAAAACCAAAGAGTAATTTCTCTAGCTATCCAACTATGAAAGCCAGTAGCACAAGTGGGTATTTAATAAAAATTTAAACAGCTCAAAATTCAGTTCTTTAGTTACATCTTTTGAATACAAAATTAGGTATCTGTCTACTAGTTGTTGTGATACTTGACACTCTAGAATATGATCTTGCCACCACTACAGAACTGGGCAGTACTGTTATAGAACTTTATAATCCTAGCAGAAGTAATCTCTAGAGAAGATAAGACCTTAGAGGTTGTTGCTGTTTTCTGGCGGTCAGATGACTGAGGCACAAAGATCGTATATGCTTACACAAGTAGCTAACATCGTGTTGATACTACACACAAGCCATTCCTTTAGTGGATTATAATACTGTGCTACTTCTCATCTCAAAGCTTCCCCAATTCCTTTCTCCAGAGAGTTCTAGTGGGGCACAACCCTTCTGTTTTCCTAAACCTCTCCTTTACAGATTAAGTGTGCAGCTAATTTATATTTTATACAACAATGTTGCTCCATTCTTCTAATTTTCCTTTTCTTTACTGGTAAATTATTTTATTCTAGACCATTTTTTGTTAGTTTGTTTTACTTTAAACTTTCTCAGGCAAATGAACCCGTCTTGTAAGGCAATTTTAACTGTGCCCCAGACATACATATGGTGGTGGTGTTACTATTTTGGGACCATGAAATTGCCATCCTTATTCCTCACCACTTGTTTTTTATTTAATTATTTTAGATATTTATTCATTTTATTTTATATGTGAGTGTTTTGCCTGAATGTATGTGTACCATATACATGCCTAGTGCCCATGGAAATCAGCACATGGCATTGGATCCCTGGAACTGAAGGTTAAGGATAGATGTAAACCACCATATGGGTGCTGAGGTTCAAACCTGGGTTTTCCACATGATCAGCAAGTGCTCTTAAATGCTGAGCCATCTCTCTAGCTCTGTTATTATAGCCACATGCCAGGATTCATTTCTTTGTCCTTGGGAAATATTTCAGCATCTCTGTCTTCCGGCTTACAACTACTGCTTTCACAAACTTCAGAGAGTACTGTCTCGGTTCTTTGTCTCTCTACAAATCCATGTCTGCTATTTACTCAGTAAATGTAAGTTTCTCTAGTACAGAAACCAACCCCTTTATAGTATGTTCCCTTTACTATCATTGCTCCTATGTGACCATGCCTACCCTTGAATGAAGGTTTTTATCATTCAACTGTCTCCTTTGGTCAATGTAAGAGATTATTTTTAACTACTCTATAGTTCCTGCTCAGTCTAGAACTATAGCTAGCCTTCTCTTCTCTTCACCTCCCTTCTCTTTCTTTCTCTTTCTCTCTTTTGCTCTCTCTTTTGCGCTTGTGTTGCTCTCTCTCTCTTTTGCTCTCTCTCTCTCTCTCTCTCTCTCTCTCTCTCTTTCTTTTTCCAGACATGGTTTCTTTGTGTAGTCCTGGCTGTCCTGGAACTTACTCTGTAGACTTGAATTCATAGAGATCCCTCTGCCTCTGTCTCCCAAGTGTGGGGATTAAAGTTATGCACCATCACCACCTGGCACAATTTTATTAAGTATCTTTTCTTACTTTTAATTTTAAAATACCATTTTTATTGTCTGACAATGACTTACACTTTTTTCATAATGTTCTCCAACAAGATCTCATTCAGCATTATATTTTTCAATAAAGTTCAATCTAATTTAGACATTAGAAACTGAGTCACCAATGATACAATATGTACAATGGTACAATCACAATTAGATTAAAATTGACATGTATTTTAAATGTGATTTTTGTATAAATGTTAAAATAAAATTTTACAAAATAAAATTCAAGTTTGACTATAGCCATATATTTCATTCTGGTTTTCTTCTTTGTTTGTATGCAGAAAGGGTTTTATATAACTCAGGCTGGTCTCAAACTTGGTATATATCCAAGGGTGGCTTTGAACTCCTAAACGTTCTACCTCTATCTCCACTGTTCTGAGATAACAGGTGTATATCATGTGTAACTTCTTGATTCCACTTCTAAACTGACAGAACTTGAAGATAAAAACAAAGTATTACTTGGTCCAAGAGCTTACCATCTGTTTTCAACGAAGAGCTCACTACTTTGCAGTGATCCTTTTACTTAATTATTTATTTTTGGGCAAACTGCCTCATAGAGACTTTGTAAATGATTTCCTTGCCCCTGTTGAAGCGTCAAACTGAAAACTGCTCTTACTGCTTCTTGACAAACGACCTCTTCTCCAACTAATCACCTACAATTAGTCCCTTCATTATTATACATTTTCCACTCAAAACATAATCCTCATTACAGGATTTTCAGTATCTTTCCTATATTTTTCCTTCCTGTTTTTCAAAGATATATATGTACACAGCTTTTTCTATGTAAACACACAAAATTCCTTCCCTGTTACTTAAGGTGGTTAACTTTCCATGATCTTGACACATGCCTATCTCACACTCTGAAGCACATCTCAATTTCCTCATATTTTTTGACAATGCCAATATTCTCCAGAGTGGGTAAAGGTTTCTAGAGTCAACATTTTTATTCATTTTTTCTGTTTTCTTAATCATATTTCATTTTCTTAACATTTCCTGATTTTAATAACATTATATTTAATTTATTAATATATATTAGTAATATATAAATATATACTTAATATATATTTAATAGCAGTATTATATTAAACAAATAATACTTAACAAACATTTGATCCCTAAACATATTAGTATTTAATTATATAGTAGGCTTTATTTCTTCTTGCAAATAATGAAGATTTTTCCCTCAATAATCCAGAAATACTCTTTGTACTCCTTCTTTGTATTTTTCATCCTCTCATCTAGCATAGTATGGAGCACAAGAAAAAGTAGTAAAAAATATTTAACTAAGTAATATACAGGTAATGCAGAACAAGGAAAAGTACAGCTGTCCGTGGTGGGTGTAAGCCAATAATCAACTGGTCAGGGCAGTCTGAGGCTATACATTATTGAGCACGGTCAAAATATAATATAATACTATGCAAATAGGACATAATGCTCTGTTTAAAAGCAAGGTTTTCTTTAAAAACTGGATTACTTTTACTAACATTTACAAATAAACTGGATTAATAAACACAGATTTTGCTTTATTGAGGTAATTTCTTGTGGTTTCCATAGACATTTAGATTTTTATTACTTAGGGAAAACAATTCTTTTTTTTTAAAAAAGATTTACTTATTTTATTTATATGAGTACATTGTAGCTGTCTTCAGACACACCAGAAGAGGGCATCAGATCCTATTATTGATGGTTGTGAGCCACCATGTGGTTGCTGGGAATTGAACTCAGGACCTTTGGAAGAGCAGTCAATGCTCTTAACAGCTAAGCCATCTCTCCAGCCCGGGAAAACAATTCTTAAAAGGGATTTTAATTTTAATCCTGTTTTAAAAATAAGACTGTCTTAACACATATGTATTACATTTGCTACATTTATGTCTTATACTTAAATACTTGTACCTATATACTTATAGATGTGTCTGTATCTGAGGCTTAATAAGCTTAATATGATTTGCCATGACATTATGGAAATTTGTCATTAGAGGGACATAAGTGTAATATATGAAAAGATAAAAAGTAAGTACTCGGCCTTGAGCAGATCCTCTGAAAAGGGCTCCATACCCAACTAGCACCGGGAGAGAGCTGCCTTACTAGGAGTGCAGACAAGCCTGTGAACACAGCTAAGACCACCTCTGCTACTCAGAGGAAACTGCCCAGAACCCTCAGGGCACAGGAGCCCAAGAATTGCCTGGGAAAGGTGCCTTCTGGTATCCTTCTGTGCCTGGAGCTGATCCTGTGCCACAGAGCTACATACACAAATACCACCAGGAAAGAGCTGGTCTCCCAGGAGTGCCTACACACCTGCAAGCACAGGTATCATGATGACTTCTCTTCAAATTCCTGACCAAAGAGGGGCCCTCCCAGAGCCATCAAGACACAGGAACCAAGGATCAGCTGGGGACAGGATCCTTCTGGTTTCTGTCTGCACACCAGAACCAACCCTGTACCACAGCTCTCCATACCCAAATTCCTCCCAGAAAGAACTGGTCTCCCAGGAGTACTGACACAGAGGATTGCAGGAGGAACAAGCCACAGTAAGAGACAGAAAGATCAGCTAACACCAAAGATAACCAGATGGCAAGAGGCAAGGGCAAGAACATAAGCAACAAAAACCATGGCTACTTGGCATCATCAAAACCCAGTTCTTCCACCACAGTGAGTCCTGGATACCCCAATACACCAGAAAAGCACGACTCTGATTAAAATCACATCTCATAGCTGGGCAGTGGTGGCACACGCCTTTAATCCCAGTACTTGGGAGGCAGAAGCAGGTGGATTTCTGAGTTTGAGGCCAGCCTGGGCTACAGGGTGAGTTCTAGGACTGCTAGGGCAATCCAGAGAAACTCTGATTGAAAAACAAAAAAACAAACAAACAAACAAACAAAAAACCAAAAAAAATCACATCTCCTGATGATACAGGACTTTTAAAAAGGACATAATTAACTCTCTTAAAGAAATACAAGAGAACACAGGTAAACAGCTTGAAGCCCTTAAAAAAGGAAACACTAAATAAAATCCCTTAAAGAATTGCAGGAAAGCACAACTAAACAGGTGAAGGAATTGAACAAAACCATCCAAGTTCTAAAAATGGAAATAAACAATAAAGAAATCACAAAGGGAGACAAACCTGGAGTTAGAAAACCTAGGAAAGAGATCAGGAGTCATAGATGCAAGCATCACCAACAGAATCCAAGAGATAGAAGAGAGAATCTCAAGGGCAGAAGACATCATAGAAAACATTGACACAACAGTCAAAGAAAATGCGAAAAGCAAAAAGCTCATAACCCAAAACATCCAGGAAATCCAGGACAAAATGAAAAGACCAAATCTAAGGATAATAGGTATAGAAGAGAGTAAAGACTCCCAATGTAATGGGCCAGCAAATATCTTCAACAAAATTATAGACGAAAACTTCCCTAACCTAAAGAAAGAGATGCCCATGAACATACAAGAAGCCTACAGAACTCCAAATAGACTGGATCAGAAAAGAAATTCCTCCCGACACATAATAATAAAAACATCAAATGCACTAAACAAAGAAAGAATTTTAAAAGCAGTAAGGAAAAAAGGTCAAGTAACATACAAAGGCAAACCTATCAGAATTATACCAGATTCCTCATCAGAGACGATGAAAGCTAGAAGATCCTGGGCAGATGTTATACAGACCCTAAGAGAACACAAATGCCAGCCCAAGCTACTAAATACCCAGCAAAACTCTCAATTACCAAAGATGGAGAAAACAAGATATTTCACGACAAAACAAGATTTACACAATATCTCTCCACAAATCCAGCCCTACAAAGGATAACAGATGGAAAACACCAACATAAGGAGCAAAACTACACTCTAGAAGAAGCAAGAAAGTAATCTTTCCAATAAACCCACACAAACCTAATTCCACCTCTTACAACAAAAACAACAGAAAGTAACAATTACTATGCCTTAATATCTCTTAATATCAATGGATTCAATTCCTCAATAAAAAGACATAGACTATCAGACTGGATATGTAAACAAGACCCAACATTTTGCTGCATACAGGAAACCCAACTCAGTGACAAAGACAAACACTACCTCAGAGTAAAAGGCTGCAAAAACAATTCTCCAAGCAAGTGGTTCCAAGAAACAAACTGGCAAAGTCATTCTAATATTGAATAAAATCAACTTTCAACCTAAGTTATCAAAAAAGATAAGGAAGGACACTTCATACTCATCAAAGGAAAAATCTACAAAGAAGAACTCTCAATTCTGAACACATATGCTCCAAATGCAAGGGCATTCACATTCATAAAAGAAACTTTACTAAAGCTCAAAGCACACGTTGCACCTCACACAATAATTGTGGAAGACTTCAACACTCCACTCTCATCAACAGACAAATCATGGAAACACAAACTAAACAGAGACACAGTGAAACTAACAGAAGTTAGGGACCAAATGGATTTAACAGATATCTGTAAGAACATTTTACCCTAAAACAAAAGAATATGCCTTCTTCTCAGCACCTCGTGGTACCTTACCAAAACTGACCATATAATCAATCGGTGACGAAAACGACCTAAACATATATAGGAAAACTGAAATAATCTCATGACTCCTATCAGATCACTACGGATTAAGGCTGGTGTTCAATAGTAACAAAAACAAAAGAAAGCTCACATACACACGGAAGCTGAACGACACTCTACTCAATGAAAACTTGGTCAAGAAATAAAGACGTTAAAGACCTTTTAGAATTTAATGAAAATGAAGGTAAAACACACCCAAACTTATGGGACACAATGAATGCAGTCCTAAGAGGAAAACTCATAGCTCTGAGTGCCCCCCAAAAGAAACTGGAGAGAGCTTACACTAGCAGCTTGACAGCACACCTGAAAGCTCTAGAACAAAAACAAGGAAATACACCCAAGAGGAGTAGATGGCAGGAAATAATCAAACTCAGGGCTGAAATTAAACAAATAGAAACAACAACAACAAAAAACTATACAATAAATCAACAAAACCAGGAGCTGGTTCATTGAGAAAACCAACAAGATAGATAAACCCTTAGCCAGACTAACCAGAGCTCCGCAGACAGTATCCAAATTAACAAAATCAGAAATGAAAAGGGAGACATAACAACAGAAACTGAGGAAACTCAAAAATCATCATAGCCTCTACAAAAGCCTATACTCAACACAACTGGAAAATCTGGATGAAATGGACAATTTTCTAGACAGATATCAAATACTAAAGTTAAATCAGGATCACATAAACCATATAAACAATCCCATAACCCCTAAAGAAATATAAGCAGTCATCAAAAGTCTCCTAACCAAAAAAAGCTCAGGACCAGATGGGTTTAGTGCAGACTTCTATCAGACCTTCAAAGAAGACATAATTCCAATGCTTTTCAAACTATTTCACAAAATAGAAACAGAAGGTACAATTCCCAATTGTACATAAACAGGACCCAACATTTTACAGGAAACTCACTTCAGTGACAAAGACAGACACTGCCTCAGAATAAAAGGCTGGAAAACAATTCTCGAAGCCATTCTAATATCGAATAAAATCGACTTTCACCCTAAGGTGATCAAAAAAGATAAAGAGGGACACTTTATATTCATCAGAGGTATGATCTACAAAGATGAACTCTCAATTCTGAACCTCTATGTTCCAAATGCAAGGGCATCTACATTCATAAAAGAAACCTTACCAACGCTCAAATCACACATTGCACTGCACTCAATAATAGTGGGAGATTTCAACACTCCACTCTCTGCAATGGACAGATCATGGAAACAGAAACTAAACAAAGACACAGTGAGACTAATACAAGTTATGAAACAGATGGATTTAACAGATATCTATAGAACTTTATCTTAAAAAAAAGCACCTCATGGTACCTTCTCCAAAATTGACCACATAATTGGTCACAAATCAGGCCTCAACAGATACAAGACTGAAATAATTCCTTGTATCCTATCAGATCACCATGGACTAAGGCTGCTCCTCAATAACAACATAAACAATAGAATGTCCACATACACGTGGAAGCTTAACAACACTCTACTCAATGATAACTTGGTCAAGGAAGAAATAAAGAAAGAAATTAAACACTTTCTAGAGTTTAATGAAAATGAAGCCACAACATACCCAAACTTATGGGACACAATGAAAGCAGTCCTAAGAGGAAAATTCATAGATTTAAGTGCTTCCAAAATGAAACTGGAGAGCACATACACCAGCAATTTGGCAGCACACCTGAAAGCACTAGAACAAAAAGAAGCAAATTCACCTAAGAGGAGTCAAAGGCAGGAAATAAACTCAGGGCTGAAGTCAGCCAAATAGAAACAAAAAGAACTATACAAAGAATCAACCAAACCAGGAAAGAAAATCAACAAAATAGATAAACCCTTAGCCAGACTAAGTAGAGGGCACAGAGACAGTATCCTAATTAACAAGATCAGAAATGAAAAGGGAGACATAACAACAGACACTGAGGAAATCCAAAAAATCATGAGATCCTACTACAAAAGCCTATACTCAACAAAACTGGAAAACCTGGATGAAATGGACAATTTTCTAGACAGATACCAAGTACCAAAGTTAAATCAAGATCAGATCAATGATGTAAACAGTCCCATATCTGCTAATGAAATAGAAACACTCTTTAATAGTCTCCCAAACAAAAAAAAAA
>JADRCD010223451.1:7634-27238 GCA_019843815.1 Montemys delectorum
CAGACAACTTTCCATCTACCCCACAAGCAACTCTCCCACTAAAGAATAACAATTTGGCTGGAAAGTTGCAAGTGTGGGGTTAGAGCCAAACAGAGGTGCATGCTGGTACTACAGCAGCCAGAGGCCAAGGCAGGGGGATTGTGAGTTTGGGGGCTAGTGTAAATATTGTCCCCAGAAACTAAAACAAAGCAAAAAGGAAAGCTTGGAGTGCTGAAGAGCTCCCTAACTGTCCTGCTAGCCACCAGACTAGAGGCTTCCATCAGTTTGAAGATCAGGAGCGAAGGGGTAAATGTTTCTGCATGTGTCACCATAAGAGCCTGAGTCCCGCCCACACCCCTCCTTCTGAAGCCACTGACAGGGCAGAGGTGGCAGCAGAGAAGGGCTGGAGTGCACTTACCTCATTTTGGAAACTTTCACTGTACAGTTTTTCATGTCATCTAACCCCCAAGGGCACTGATACCCTGGTACTCAGGGACCAAAATTGCCACATAGTCACCCTTTGACAACTATAATATGACTGGGGGGGGCAGGGGGAGTGACAAATGACGTCTCTCAACAAAGGACACACTGAGTTTCCAAGAAAAGTAAACTCTTAAGTGAATATCTGGTAAATTCGAATGGTCTGCTGATGGACTGAAGGAAGGTCAGAAAGTATGTGCTCAGAGAAGTGCTGTGAGACCCTGTCAGGCACAGGGCAATGTGCTTTATGCAGACCCCACAGCTGTAAGCGACCTTGCCTTCAAAGCTTACAGGATGGGGAGCAAACTACTCAGCCTGGTACAGGAGTTGCATGAGGGGGCAGCGGCCTCCTTTTTCTTTGTCCTATGCTAAATGGCTCATGGATGGACTAGAGCTTCCTGCAGTGGGGAGGGCAGGGGGGAGGGTTGTGTTTCCCAAACTTTAGTTCATGTGATCACTGTACCTGGA
Source organism: Montemys delectorum (assembly GCA_019843815.1). Lineage (NCBI taxonomy): Eukaryota > Metazoa > Chordata > Mammalia > Rodentia > Muridae > Montemys > Montemys delectorum. Next base: position 8,562 of record JADRCD010223451.1, read on the forward strand.
CTTTCTGTCTTTAAGGATGAGCTCAAGGATCTTCGCCAAGACAACGTCCAACCTCTGAAACGGAGCTGCCGGAGCTAGGAAGGCAGCTCCATCACTGAAATGCTTACAGGTGTGAGGACCTGGGACTTGTCCGAGGTGGGTTTACCCAAAGTAAGCTGGGGAGGAGAGGGCTTACTTGGCTTATACTTCCGCATCACTGTTCATCATCAAAGAAAGTCAAGGCAGAAACTCAAACATGGCAGGAACCTGGACGCAGAAGCTGGTGTAGAGGCCATGAAGACATGCTTGCTCTTCGTGGCCTACTCAGTCCACATTCTTATAGAACTCAAGACCAGCAGGTGATGGATGGCCCCACCCCACAATGGGCTGGGCTCTTGTGCATCAACCATTAATTAAGAAAATGCCCTGTAGGCTTATCTACAGCACAGTCTTATGGAGGCATCTTCTCAATAGAGGTTCCGTCCTCTCAAATAACTCTAGCTTGTATCAAATTGACATAAAAATTATCCAGAATAGGTTCTATACTAAAAGACCAGGCAAGGTGGCACACACTCATAATCTCAGCACTAGGGTAAGTGGATTCCTGGGGCTCGCTGGACAGCCAGCCCAGCTTACTTGGCAAGCTCCAGACCAGGGAGAGACCCTGTCTCCAAAACACAAGACATGGGTAGCACTTCACAATTATACCTGCGATTATCTTCTGACCTCTACAAACACATACACATTATAAATACACACACACACACACACACACACACACACACTGATTAATTACTAAATTATTGATTTTTAAAATGTAAGCTATGACACTAACAAGGTAGGAGGATGGAGCATCCCTGACCTTCCATATGCCCAGTGGAGGCCAGCTTATGAGGCATCTCCAAGCAATGCTCCCTGACTCAAAACACAGGCATCAGCTCTGAGGGTGTTTCCAAGAGTGACAATAATGAAACCAGACAACATCCACCAGCATTGCCTTCCTTTTGTCTGATATCCTTCAGAAATGACTGTGGTCATTTTTCATTAGTTCCCCAGAAAGAAGGCTGGTAGTACCCTCCTTCCCCCAAAGAGAGAGAGAGAGAGAGAGAGAGAGAGAGAGAGAGAGAGAGAGAGAGAGAGAGAGAGAGAAAGGAAAATAAAACCCTAGTCCATGTGACATTGATGGAGTATGTTTGGTATGTGGTGAGATTCTGTGTGTGCCTGTTCCATGCACACTTAAAAAAAAAATTGAGCTGCATCTTTCAGAGGAAGGCACTTGGTAACCATGGCACCACTGATGCAAAGGCCGCAGAGCAATGCCCACTGCCCTGTGAACAGGGCCTTTGTTCTCTGCACTGTTTTGGTAGGAAATGGTTGCTATTTAGGTCTCCAAGCAGGAATATAAATTACACTCACCTAATCAAACAGACCAGTAAATACAGCAGTTAATCTGACAACTTCAAATTCCTGAGTTGCATTCTGACACACAATTTAAGGCCAGCAATCCTTGAAAGCCTGCGTGCCCCGTAAGCCTTTGGTTACTAAGAGCTTTGAGGGCCTTCATTCCATCTTATTAATTACCACGAGTTCCCAGTTCTAAACCACAGTTCAATGGGGAGATTTCTTGGTGGCGGAAGAGGAAAGAGATGGCCTTGGAAAACACTAAACGTAAGAGTAAAGAACTCAAACGTGCTACTTGGATGTCACAGAGGAAGGACAGCCTGTGGTGCCTACAGGAGAACTGAGGTCCCCCGAGTCAGGTCTGTCTGCCCAGAACTTCCAGGGTGTGTCTAACAAACAGGTCCGTTGTTCTGCTTCCACTGATGAGCCCTGTGACTGTGAGCATGAGAGCAATACCTGTTCATCCATGGTTGACCAACAGTCTTGCCATAGCCACAGGCATTTCACAGATTACCCAGAGGTTATCACAGTTATCCGAAGTCTTGCTATCCACTCTTGAGACTCCTCCCTCCACTGCAGGGACAGGAAAAAAACAAAAACAAAAACAAAAACTGAATTCAGCTTGCTCTGAAACGCAACCAAATGACGTTTTAAAGTCAAGCCCACCCAAACTGTGTTCACTTAGTCCCCATGCAGAAGCGCCTACTCTGCTCATAGTTGTCAGACTCCCTTCAAACTTTAAAGTGTTTTTAGGGCACAGGTTCCAGTGTACACAGAGCAAAGACTAAAAGCATCACCCGAACTACCCCTGCTCTTTTGAAGGAGAAAAGAAAGAAAAAGCTGTTTCTGGTTTTTAAAGGAGCCATTGTCACTTCTGGTTGAATGTTTATTTTACTGTCTCCTGGGCAGGGGAGAGCAATTCACCTATAGAGCCTGATTGCAGCTCACTGGGACACTCTGAATACACTAATCAATGCTAGTTAAACTAGGAATAAATAAACTTTTATGGCACCAGGGTTGCTACCCTTCTGAGGAAATTGTTGTTAATTTATTGAGTCAATAATCGCAAAACGATAAATTATGATGTCCTTTGTTTTACTGAGCCCTTCTCACAGTGTGTTAAAAAGCAGGGGCTTGTGTGAATATCACAACATGCTGGAAGGAGGGGTTTTGAAGCCACGGCTTTGCATGTGGTCCATTAAGAGAGAGGCTAGACTATAAAGGTAAAAAGTGTACCGGGGAAACATGGGCAGGGTGGACTTGAACATGCGCAGACACTAACAAAATAATAACAGCTCTGCTCTCTTTTCTGCCTAAAGTGGCGAGGAGGAGCTCGGATTCTCATTAACTCTGTCACTGCTTATGACAACTTGGTTTTAGTTGTCAGAATTACTATCTGTGTGTGTGAGAGAGAGAGAGAGAGGGGAGGAGTGGAGGAGAGGGAAAAAGATAGATATGACATGTGGGGGTCGTGCATGTATTTGTGTGGCTTGTGCATTTGTACGTCCAAGCACAAATGAGTGTATGTGAGCATACATGTGGAGGCCAGAGGTCAGTTGACTTTTATTTAATATTGTTATTGTGTGTGCATGATGTGCATGTGTGTGTCTGTGTGTGTGAATGTGTGCTCATGCATGCATGCATGCATATGGTGCAGAGAGGTCAGTTCTCTCTCCACCTTTATGTGACTTCCAGAGATCACACTCTGGTTCCCTGGCTTTCCCAGACCAGCCATCTGGATATCCCTGTTGCCTTAATTTTGGGGGACAGGGTCTCGCTCTGAACCTGGAGCCCACTAAATCTGCTAGGCTGTCTGGACAGTGAGCCTCAAAGATCTGCCTGCCTCTGCCTCCCCAGCACTGGGGCTTACAGACATGCCTGCTCCACTGTATATGTGGGTGCCTTGGACCCACACTCAGGCCTCACGCTTGCAGGACACTTACCAACGGAGCCATCTCCCCAAGCCCCGGGTTATTACTTATGAGGGCGTATTTATCACGAGTCAGGGTGAGGTACTTCTCTCTGTAGTCTGCAGCTTGACTGCCTCGTCTCACTGGTTCTCTCCGAGGTACAGTCTTTTTTTTTTTTTTAATCTGCTCTCCATTGAAGTCCTTGGAGAAAGACGAAACTCCCGGGCTCATTTTGGATGTTGAACTTGCTACTGTCTTGACTTACAGAGAGTAAGTTAAAGGAACTAACACAGTGTTTGATCCCATGGTCGGGGCCGAACGAAACATAATGGCCCCCTCTCCGGCCCCATCGGCCTGTTGCCTCTTCACCGCACATAAGTTTAACAGGTCATGAGAATCGTACCCTAGAAATCTTAAGCAGTTTTCTCATTATGTTTTTACCTTTCGTGGCTATCAAAGTATCTTTTGGGTACCTATTCATCCTGATACAAAATTGTACCCAAAAGCGAACTCCCCAGCTCTAATATATATATATGTATATATAATATAATGGGGGAAAGCACACATCTGGGGTAATATCTACAGATGAGACATTACTGTGGAAGCAAAGTCCCAGAAGTCCCTAATATCCAAAGCTTTCTGTAGATTAAGCTGCTTTAACGGCCCTGTGGCTCCTATATGCAATTATCTGCTCACTTACTGAGGCCCTTAAAGCCGACATGAGGGATCTTCCAAGCCGAGATCTGCATACCTTAATTACGGAACCAATTTGGGACACTGTTTGCTCTGATGTTTTTAAAGGCCTTCCCTCGATTATAAGAACACGTCTAATTCAGGGTTGTTTTCTTGTGTGCTTGGAGACTCACAGACTTGAATGCAGGCTGCTCCAATGGCTCCCGGGAGCCCCTGGTTACCACCACAGTCTGCTGGGGGCCTTGTAGGTTCTGTTACAGACTGACCTAAAACCAGAAAGATTAGTCCCCAGAGCTGAACTTTCGACAGGAGTATGCCCTCTGTGAGACCCAGCTCTGATGATGGGATTGTAATGATCGAGCAACAGGGAACTGAAAATCAACGATTTGTGAAGTGTCCATCAATCTTGGACCAGAGTGCCTTAAAGAGCTGCAGGTGGGGTCTATAATACCACCTTGGGATTCCAAAGAGCTCGGCAGACATCCCTGGACCAAATAAGGGAAAGGGGATGCACCTGTACATATCGCCCACTCCAGAACACAGCTGACACTAAGGCTGTCAAGTCTCCTTGAGCTGGTCTAATTGTAAAAGATTGTTCCAGGCAAGAAGACACTGCTTTCCTGGGGAGGCCAGGGAATTCTCTGAGCTGAGGGTCCTATGAGAGTCCTGGTACATTCCTGTGGCAGATCTAGTGCCCTCATAAGCTGGCTGCAGACTAGGGAGAACACAGACCCTGGCATCTTCTTTACATAAAAGTGCTATATATGCTGTCAGACCAATTAGCATTCTGGGAAGTCAGTAATATCTGGTTGCATTAAACGTTAAAAGATGGTGTCCTCGTCCAGGCAAACTTGAAGAGCACTACCATGAGAGATTTCCATGGGACTGTCCTCGATGTTCACAGCCCTTGTTTAGATAAAGTACCCAGCCAACTTCAGGAATGAAGGATCAGATTGGGTTAACAACTTGCCTAAGGTTGCAAGCTGACGGAGCCTGAAAGTGACAGATGACACGAACGGACCTCCATAGCTCTGGTGCCAGTCCTTCTGCCTGTATGTACTTCCCCTGAAGTTCATCTCTTCAGTCTATGTCTTAGTCAGGGTTTCTATCCCTGCACAAACATCATGACCAAGCAGCACATTGGGGAGGAAAGGGTTTATTCAGTGTATACTTCTACATTGCTGTTGATTACCAAAGGAAGTCAGGACTGGAACTCAAGCAGGTCAGGAAGCAGGAGCTGATGCAGAGGCCATGGAGGGATCTTACTTACTGGCTTGCTTCCTCTGGCTTGCTCAGCCTGCTCTCTTATAGAACCCAAGACTACCAACCCAGAGATGGCACCACCCCAAAGGGGCCCTCCTCCCCTTGATCACTATTTGAGAAAATGCCCCCCAGCTGGATCTCATGGAGTCACTTCCCCAACTGAAGCTCCTTTCTCTGTGATAACTCTAGCCAGTGTCAAGTTGACACACAAAACCAGCCAGTACAGTCCATATGTCTTCAAGCTTGGGTTACCGTTCACCCATAGTAGATACTAACCAGAATCTTGCTCCTGTGTGTAATACTCACCCTGAATTTCTCATTGGAAAAGGATTCGAGCTAAGCACAGTGAATGCATCAGCCAGGCCTCTATATGGGAGCAGAGCTGGTAATATGGGTTCACAGTTAAAGAGAGCTTCCTGGACAGACTTACATGTTCACTGGGGCCAATTGGTGAGGCTGGGAACCCGGAGCTATTCAGCACACAAAACACGAGGCATCAGCCGTCCCAACATGATGTTGAAGGTCTGGAGAATTCCCAGGGAGCCACTGATCTCAGTCTACCATAGAGGCCCAAAGAGGCTGGGTTCTGTTATCAGCAAAAGCATGTAGCGACATTGGTGGAGGAGCCTACCAGCGATACACTGAGCTGCTCGGACCTCCATCCGGCTGCAACCAGAAGCTGCTGCCCACATTCAGGCGTGGGTCTTCCGGGTTCAAAAAGCCTTTACAGGTGCATCCAGTATCTGATCTTCTAGTTGTAGATCTAGTCAAGTGGATAGCCAAGAGTAACCATCACAGTAGCTTACCCCTGTTATTCCAGCTCTGGGGAGGCTGAGGCAGGAGAACTGCCTTGAGTTCAAATATAGCATAGCATGTAATGGGAGAAGTTCGAGCTATAAAGCAAGCCCAAGTACACAAATAAAATCAATACCTACTGTACAAGTACATGTCTGTGAATTCATTTATATAAAGAAAGGTAAATTCCGGCTTCACGTTGGCGTATTAATATTGAACAATTATTACTGCCTTCTTACAGCAAAAGTCCTGCAATGTGTACACGATTCCCCTTAGTGCTCCACAGAATGAGTTCTATCCTGTAATGAATGGAAGGAAGGACTGGAGAGATGGCTCAGCCATTAAGAGTGCTTTCTGTTCTTCCAGAAGCCCCGAAATGGGTTCTCAGCACCTACATCAGAGGGCTCCCAATGGCCAGTAACTCCAGTCCAGGGCATCTGATGCCCTGTCCAACCTCCAGTCATATGTACTCATGTGCTCATATACACACAGAGAAACACATAATTAAAAGTAAAAATATAACTTAAGAGACATATATATATATGGGAGTTGAGATCATTACATGGCTAGGAACTCCCATTGGATCAGACAAATCAGCCTGCTCCTGACTGAATGTATCCTTCCACCCCTTCTCACAGCTCATGTTCTGGAGAAGCACCTGTTGTGCTAGACATTTCCAGGGAGATGTGAACAGACGTCTGCTCACCTCAGAGTGGGCGCCACAATGAGCCAAGGAGATGATTCTATTCAAGTCCAATCTAGCAAGCCAGTGGGTTTATTGGGGTTGCTTACAGAATATAAGTGTGTGGGTGAGGGGAGCATGAATGACTGACAGGCAGCTGCACCACTGAAAAGCCCACCGCATGAGAGCTGCAACCTAGAGCCCTATTCTGGGTTTTCAGGCAGCTCAACAGGTCAGGCTGTCTCCCTCCTCCCTAGTCCTCTGTAGGGTTATAGATTACAAGACATCAGAGAGAAGCCATCTGAGGCCCGAGAGATGCTCAGCAAGGCAGTTAGGAGGGAGACTAGCTGCTCTTGTGGAGGATCCAGGTTTTGTTCCCAGTCCCTACCCGTGGCTCACAACTGCCTGTAACTTCAGTTCTAAAGTTCAGTTCACACTCTCGTCTTGTAGGGGAGCCTTGCCGTGGGCACAGAACACACCCAAGCACCAAATTCTCAGCACAAAGGAGATTTTTTACCCAGCAGGAGATTTTTTACCCAGGAGGGACAAGGTAGGGGTAGGAGGACTGCCTCTGGATGGGGCAAAGGCAGACAGAAGGTATTTTTTTCAAGAGTGGGATTTTTAAGGAGATAGAGGAGAAGTCTGTGTTAGGCTGAGTTGGTAAGTCTTGATTGGACCTGTTTGCCAGGGAGGCCAAAGCATGAATTTTGATTGCCAGGCCTATTAAAGAGCCCTTTACTTCTGACTTCTAAGGGTACTAAACACCTATGAGGCACATTAGACACATAAATGCACATAAAATAAGTAAATACTTAAATCTAGAGAAGCAGATCATCCTAGTGGATCTTGATTTGAACAAACCAACTATAAAATTGTTGTGTGTGCTAAGCTATTGGGAAGATTTATTTTATTGATATGATGCAGCACATTTATTGATTCAAATCTAATGAACCACCACTGAGTCCCTGGATGAGACCTATTTGAACATGAATACTTTGTTAATGTGCTACTGGATTTGATTTTCTGCTGTTTAGTTGGAGATTTTAAGGTCGACTTCCATCAAGTACACAGACCTATAATTTTATTTGTGTTGGGTTTTCCCCCTTCAGTTTTTCAAGACAGGGTTTCTCTGTGTAGCCCTAGCTGTCTTGAAACTCACCCTATAGACCAGATTGGCCTTGAACTCATAAAGATTCGCCTGCCTCTGCCTCCTGAGTGCTAGCATGAAAGGAATGTAGCAAATGCCTGGCTTTTGCTGCGTTCTTAACCTTGTTTTGTCAGGAAGGTGAAAAATGTCTGCCTAGGTGTTTGGAGACATTGTAACCTCTTTCGTTGCTCAGAATAACATAAGGAGAACCGGTACCAGCTGTTCTTACAGTCTTAGATATTCAACACTGATTCTATCTGGTCCTAAACTTTCTTTGATGGGCATTTTTTATCTATCTATCTATCTATCTATCTATCTATCTATCTACCTATTTATGTATTTTTGGTTACCTTTTCAATGTCACAACCCACAGTTTGGTTAGAGTTTCCTAAATCTTCACCATTCTTCCTTGGTAAGGTGTATGTATGGGTTTGTAAATTTTCTGTTTCTGCTAATTACAAAACTTGGCATGAACTTGTTTCCAGGGCTTGGTAAGTCTTGGGGGTTTTTGTGGTGTGCTGCAATGCCTCCGCTGGCCTGTGTCTCTCTGAGTGAAGGGTCTGCTCTCTTCAGCCACACTAAAGGAAGTGTCTAGTTTATTTTAACCTTTCTGAAGAGCCAGCTCTTTGTCTCGCTGACATTTTGCCCTGTAGTCCTCATTCCACTGATTTATGTGATTATCTTTGTTTTTATTTTTTCCTTCTACTAATTTTTAGGTTCCATTTGTTCCAATGGCAATTCAGTTGCATCAAACTTTTCTATATTTTGATAAAACCATGATTTGTATACACTTCTTTTTGGCACTGCCTTAGCTATATCCTATAAATGTTGGTATGTTGAGTATTTTCAAGAAAATATTTTTTTTTTAATTTCTTCCTCAACCAATCGAGTATCCAAAAATCAGTGGTTTGGTTACAATGTTTCCCTCATTGTTTATTTCTAGCCATAAGGTATTCTAAGCGAAAGGATACTTGACATGATCTCAGTTTAGTGCCCTGCATAGCATGTATCCTGTAGAATGTTCCCTGTAGTGATCAGGAGAATGTACATTCAACAACTATTGACTGGAATGCTCGCACACGTGTATAGGATGAAAACTCACTCTCCTGTTTCTTTGTGGACTGTCTATCTGGACAATCTGTCATTGCCAAAAGCATGTGGTAAGATCCTCAGCTGTTCCAGTATTTGAGCATGTCTATCTCTGTGGGTCTATCATTACTTTGCCTTATATATTTAATCCCTCAAATATTGGATTCATAATTTTTATATTAATTTTATACCATATGCACAAAATAATTTGCAATCATACTGAGCAACTACTGCTGTAGTCCTCACTGGATGGCAGGCATTACTTTAAATGTTTGACACCTAGCTCTTTTTTAAAACTCTGTATTGATTCCACGTGAGTTTCAAACCATTCACCCCAGCTCTGCTCAACTGCCTGTCCCCACATTTCCATCCTTTGCCCTTGTAACACCCCCCCAATAAAAACCACAATATACAAACAACAACAGGAAACGAACAAACAGCACAGAAAACATCTCACCGTGGAAGCTGTAGTGTGTCATAGTGTGTCCAGCAGTGTGTCCCTCTGTCCACACACCTTCACTTGCAAATGTTCATTGCAGGGAGTCGTTGGTCTGGTTCAAGGTCTCTGGCTTCTGTGATACCATCAATATTGGATCCTCATCGGGACTTCTCCTCGTTATCCTGTTGTTGCCCAGTGTCATGGAGATCCTGCAGCTTTGGACCATGAGGACTGGCCCTTTCACATGCCCCAAACATGCAGCTAATAGAAGTTTGGGGATGGATCATTTGAGAGCCCTGGATCTGGGCCTGGGTGGTAGCAGAGGTGGTCAGCCTGCAGGCTCTCCCTTATCTGCTCTCCAGAGAAAGCTCTCCAGAGGCCTCTAGCTAGTCCACCCAGTGCAACCATCGGCAGGAATCAGGGTCAGCTCTCACACCCTCAGACCAGCTCATCTGTACCCATGCCTCCAGAGCCAGCTCCACTGTGCTGCCCAGGCAAAGCATGGACGGGGCCCACTCTCCCAAGTGCTGCAGCTGGTGAGGGGCTGGGACAGCTCTCCTGCTCTCACTACCACAGGTGGTGAGAGGAGAGGGGGAAGAGAATCATCACCACCCCCACACCACCTCATGCCAGACAGGTTGCAGAGCCAGCTCTCCCACTCTTGCCCTTGGGGCCGGCTCACTTGTATCCCCTCTGCCAGGGCCAGCTCTACTATGCTGCCCAGGAGAGCTGCAGGGCCCGCTCTCCCAGGTGCTGCAGCTGGTGAGAGACAGGGCTAGCTCTCCCAAGCTCATGGTCCCTGTGGTCAGCTTTCTCAGCTGCTGGAGGTGGTGAGGGGCAGGGGCACAGGGCCCAGTCTCCTGAGTGCTGCCAGCAATGAGAGATAGGGCCAGCTCTCCAGAGTGTCACATTCAGTAAGGGGTGGGGCCAGTTCTTCACAGTTCCTTGGACATCCTGGTGATCCCCTGCACTTGCCCCAGTCAGGAACATCCCCATGTTCTCTGGTGGTAATATGAGCCGTAGACATTGACACCAACCCCTGCCACTGCATAGCCACTGGCTCAGACATTGTCCTCAGTAGCAGCTCCCTCTGGGACCTCACCATGGCTCCAGGTGACAGGGCTGGACACTCACAACAGGCTACTCCTCTCTACCCTTGAGTCTCCAGTTCCATCTCTCTCCATTATGTTCAAGCTGTTCCACTTCTGTTTCTCTCCCGTCTGCCACCACATACAAGCACATTGTGGTGATTCCTGCTGCAGGCTGGCAGGCCTCTGGGGGATATCCTCCATCCACATTGTGTTGTGTGTCAGCAGGCAGGTGTCTATGGCCTGCTTGTGCTATGCACTGGAGGGAAGGTAGGTCCATGAATAGCATGGTAGTCCCCAGGTCCCTGTCTGTCTTCCTCCTTCTGCCTGGATGTGATTTGATTTTTTTTTTTTATGAGTCCTAGGAATAAAATAGCTTTGTCTGCCATGCCAAGCATCAAACGAGGATGAACAAAGGACTGCCACCTGCTCTGCCCGATTGATATAACACCACCAACAAGGTGTCTCTTTGCCTGTTGCCAGGGGGATATATATGTTTAGAATTGCTATTTCTTCTTGCTAAATTGGTGACTTTGTTATTATATATCAACCTCTCATCTACTTTTACTCTTTAGATATATGGTCTATTTTATTGGTATTAATATGGATAATCATGTTTACATTGCTGTCATGTGTATCTTTAAAGGTCCAGTAAGGGGATTTTTGTAACATATTTGGGTGTTATTGTTTATACACTTAGTGATTCTATGTCTTTTAATAAAGAATTTGGCCCATTTATGTTTAAGGTAATTATTGACAGGAAAGATCTTACAATCAACCTTATGTGACTTGGTTTTCTACCAGGGTTTCTCTCCTTCTCCTACAGCTTCCCTTAGCGCGCACTCTCCATACCTCCCTGCGCTGGCTCCTTACTTGTCAACATCCCCTTGTTTTAGCTCAAGGATTTCCTCTAGCATTGCCTGGATGGAGGTATACCTTCTCAGATTTCATTTTTCTTGGAAAATCTCTCTCCTTTTCCTTTCTAAGGGATTGTTTTGTTTTGTTTTGTTTTGTTTTTCTGAATACAATGCTTTTGGCTGATTTTTGAAGTTCTTTGTGCTGGAAAAAATCTAGTGCCTCTCTCCTGACCCCTGAGATCTCTCCTGAGGTTTCCTCAGGAGAGATCATGTGAACTGAAATGCCTATATGCTCTTTCTTTCCTGTTGAAATCTTGAGATCTTTCTCTTTATCATTCACCCATGAGAGCTTGATTATACGATGTCTTAGGACAGACTTAACTGAGTTGCCTCGGTCATGGCGTCTCTTCGCAGTAACAGAGCAGTAGTTGAGACACTGACTATAACCTGTAGGCCAAGGAAACCCTGTTCTCCACAGGTGTCTTTATCACCACTCTAGGAAGCAAGCAAGACTGCTGAACTGTGCTTCACAGAGAGACAGGAGGTGACTGCTAGTCTATCCTCAGAAGACTCAGGCTAGAACCCTGGTAGGGCTCAATGCCTTGTTCTGTTACACCCTTGGTTGGACACTGCAAGAAGATTCACTGTATCTGGACCTACCCTTGCCTCCTATGCACAGCAGTATGTGTCATACCCTGAGGTGACAACCCACTAGAATCAGCACAACACTGGGCTAAGACTATGTCCCACATGTCTACTATCTGTCTGTAGTTGCAGTAGACTTGTGACTGGCTGTACCTGGTGACAGTTGCTACATTAGAACAAAGCCTAAGAGACTTCAGTGTCACTACTAGAGTCACACCTATAGGTAGACCTGGTAATGGGGAGCCTGACTCTTCCCACTGTTAGTGTTTGCTGGTCCAACACTAAATTCTGTAGGCAATCTGATACTTATTTCCCTGTCCTAACCCTTGTATGCTGCCTGAGGTTGGAGTTAAGTTGATACAGGCAATCCTTTGGCCATAGAGGTAGTTGCCAAATCTCCCAGCTCGGAGAATCTATGCTGTTTTAGGAATGCACTGCGGCCCTATGAATCTGGTGAGGATGTGATCCAAGGCGTAAATCTCTCATACCAGAGCTCAGGTGGCTTCCTGGAATCACGGAAAACGCTAAAGTCCCAACTGGGAGCCCTGTCTTGACAAAGCTATGCTGCCTGAGGTCAAGAGACAGGTGCTGGAAACAGTCCTTCAGCTGCCAACTCAGTGTTAAATGGGTCACATCCAAGTCTCACAAAGTTCTACAGTCTTGGATGGAGGAATTGATATGGTCAGAAATTGGCTTTGCCTCCCAATACCTAGGGCTTTGTCTGCTGCCTGAGTGGTCACTGTGAGTTTCTATCTTCATGTGGGGTGGGAGGTGTTCTCACTTTCTTGTCAGTGTGAGTCCTTGCTCTTGCCTCCGCAGGCCTGTCACCAGAACCCCAGACAGCCCTGTGTTAGCATTTGTACCCTGATTCTTGGCAAGTGAAGTCTGGCTTCCCTCTCTGCCACCTGAGTGAGAAAGAGCAGGTGGAGGTCACCAGCTGCCCCATGGGATACAATCACAGGCTCAGGCTGTGGGGTTTAGCCAAAGATGGGAGTCCTAGGACTCTGCCTAGCATTATATCACACCGTGGTAGCACTGTTGCTTGAGTTTTATTTTTTAAATTCATTTTCATGTGTGTGAAGCTTTGTGAGGTTACATGCACCACATGTGTATGGGTACCCACGGGCGTGTTGGATACTTTGGAACTGGGGTCAGTTACAAGCAGACAGCACTGCATGTGGATGCTGGCAACTGAACCCAGGTCCTTTAGGAGAGCCATAGGTGCCCCAGACTGCATCTCTCCAGGCCCTGCTGCTGTGGTTTTGATTGTAAGATTGGAGTTGGTTAGGTCCCCTTCCCTGAAGTGAGAGGTGTCCTTCCTGTCCCTCTACATGGAGAGGTTGTCTTAGGTAGGGTTTTACTGCTGTGAACAGACACCATGACCAAGGCAACTCTCATAAGGACAGCATTTAATTGGGGCTGGCTTACAGGTTCAGAGGTTCAGTCCATTATCATCAAGGGAGCACGGCAGCATCCAGGTAGACATGGGGCTGAAGGAGCTGAGAGTTCTACATCTTCAGCCAAAGCAAACAGGAGAATACTGGGTTCCAGGCAGTTAGGACCAAGGTCTTAAATCCCACAGAGCACAGGCACACACCCACAAGGTCACCCTTCCTAATATTCCACTCACCAGGGCCGAGCGTGTGCAAACCATCACACATGGGGAGCGGCAATAATCCTCTTCCTGCTTCTCTAGTGAGTTTTCATTTTGTTACACTACACTGGGCGCTGGACTCTCTCCCCATCTCCTGAGCACCTGCACAGGCTCCTTTGTACACAACGTCTACTGGCCTTGAACCGTCTGTGAGGGAACAATGTCTAGAAGAACCTGTTCAGCTGACTTCTTTCCCTGTCTCTGACCTCTCATCTTCCAAAAGAACTACCCATGCCCAAGATGCTGCCTAAGGGTCTCGGCTTTAGGTAAAGCAAGAACTTCCTTTCTCGTGGTATAAACTGTCCCCATGTTTCTAAACCTCTTGCCTTTCCTTGTACTGTCTAGAGTGAAAACATAGGGATTATTTTATCTTAATGATCATTTCTTCCCACTCCCATGACCAAGCAGAGGTGAATACAGTAGAAAGCCCCAGCCAGGGTCCACAAAAGCACACAGCAGCAGGCTGGGCTTGGGGACCGCTTGCCCAGTTCAGGTGATTTCCTCGCTTACTCTGAGATCCATCAGGATATATGCTGACAGAAGAGTCTCCTGGCTTCTCAGGAAAAGGCAGTGGCAGATTGATTTGGCCACCCGGGCATCCATGGCTCTAGGAGCTATCATTCATCAACATTATGCTGGTTTCTTTGTAAAGGATCTTCTGATCACATAGACTTGTGTTTTAAAGTTCACATGCACGGAATGCCTCTCCCTGCTTTGAAGGAGCACAGAAGTCTCTGTTTAACAACTGCCCTGATGATGAAAACCTTGTGTCGTGGGCATGAGGCTGGAGCTGTGGCCCTGTTACATGGGCCTGGCATGAAAGAAGGCCTGGGCCCAGTCTCACACGGCATAATCGAGCCATGGCACACGAAACTGTGATCCTAGTCTTGACAGGTAGAGACAAGATCGGAAATTTGAGTTCAAGATTATCCTTAGCTACATAGTGAGTCCAAGCCTTGCCAGTCCAAAGCGAGAAAACTGTGTATGGTGTGTGTTACATCCAGGTTGGACAAACCTACTAGTTTGTTATTCTTTCCTAGGCTGGTCATGTGCCCAGGGGATGGATGAGATTCTGCTCAGTATTTACTCGCTGTGATCTCAGTTGCCAAGGCAGAACTCAAGAAAGGAGACAAAGTCATGCTAGGCTGTCAACATTCTGTCATGGAAGAGGGGAGAGGCCCGTGAGGCCCCCATCCTGGCGCCTGAGGAGCTGGAGACAGTTTGCTTGCTGCGGGAGTCATATTCTTCAGTGGTGTGATCCCTGGTGAGTTAGTTGGTTTTGCTCAAATAAGTAACTACTTACTTCTACTCCTCACAGAGGTACCCTCATTAAATTCAGTGGGCCACACCCAACAAAAGATGTGAAGTAGAGGGGAAATTGGTGGGAAGAAGTATAGTAGAAGGAGCAAGAGGAAAAAAGGGGATGGTGTGTGTGTGTGTGTGTGTGTGTGTGTGTGTGTGGTGGGTTAGAAAACAAAAGTCCAGGAATAATCAAAATAGGAAGGAAAGAAAGAGAAGGGAAATGGACGGGAGAAAAAAGAGAGAGAAGATGAAAAGAAGGAAATTGGTTGTTGGTTTTTAATTCCTCTTTTCAATTAACAGGAAAAAAAAAAGTGTGTTTTTACCCTGGGCAATGTGTTTGGAAGTGCATGTGACATGACATGTCACTATGGTATGTGACCTGACAGAGTAAGCCAGCTAGTCAGCACAGACAACACCTTGCACAGGTTTTGTGTCTACAGTGAGAAACACTTTGTAGCCACTCTTGAGCCTTTTCCAAGAGAATAGGCTATGAACCGTAACCATATTGTCTGATAAGTCTTTTTGACTCCCACGTTTAGCTTTTACCATGTGCTAGAAAACCATCCCACACCTATATGCTGGACTCCAAATCACCGCTCTCCGATGAGCACTGTAACCTGCGTCTGTAAACGAAGGCCTCCTCCGAGTTACTGGACTGGACGTGAAGGCTAACAGGCAGGAGGCTACAGGTTGTTCCCGCCCCTGCAGAAAGTGAACAACAGCTGCACTTGTGTGGACAAGATTCCCACACTCATCCTCACTGCTGCAGAGTTTTGTTTGAAGATGGAGGACAAATAAACAAGCCCCTCTCTCAAAAGCAATGAGGAAGTCACAGTTTACAGTATGTTTTCTTTAAAGATTTAATATCATCACTTTTATGCCTTATTTGGCCTACAGGGCCCCCACTGCTTGTGTCCTCTGAAAGTGGAGGACTCTGGTGAGTTAGAGCCATTATGCTGGGTTATACAACCCAGCTAGAAGAAGAGTTTATGAGCACATGGCATGTGTTCTGTGACTCTGTGCTAAACTAGTGCTGGAGGGGTTTGGCCACTCTCCTGGACCTAAATACTATGACATCATGACAAAAAAGGCACAGCATTACAGGCAAACTCACACACCTACTTGTTCTAGCTGTCTCTGGTTTTGCTGGAAGACAAGTAGAAATAGAAGCTGCTACTGAATCCCACCGTGTTTAACCGTCTACTGTTTTGAGCTAATACATAACAATGGTTTGTGTTGATGCAAAGCCTGGTGATACTTTTGAAATGTAGATACTTTGTGTTCTAAGCTCCTCCTGGCTGCTGTGGGAAAAAAGCAGGAGAAAAGCAGCTTAAGAGAGGAAGGGCTGGTTTGGTTTCTAATTCCAGGTCACAAACCATCTTTCAGAAAAAGTCAAGGCAGGATTGCAGCCAGGCACATCACATCCACACTCAATAACAGTAAGGAGCAAATGCATCCACATCACCTGTTTATTATCATCTAGCAAACAGTGCTTCGCAGAGCAGCCTGGGTTTTCCTGTGCCAATTAACAATCAAGGCCATCCCCTACAGGTATGCAGGCCCACAGCCCTAGCGAATCTAGGGAGTCTGTCATTCAGCCTCTTTATGTGACCCTAAATTGTAACGAGTAGACATTTAATACTGTTGCCCTGTGTGATATTTAAACCAGGTTAAACACACCTCTCTCTTTAGTTATTTCCTTGTGATAAAAGCACACTCCTTTCTCCTAGCTTGCTGAAATGCACACTATGTTCTCATCTGTAGTCACCCTACTATGCACATGCTCATCTCTGCCTCTCATGTGACCATAAGTTAATGCCTGTTGATTACCCTCTCCCTGACCTTCCCTCCTATTCGCCCCACCTTCTGGTGACTGCCAGTGCACTCTTAGTGTCTGTGAAATCAGCCTCTTCAGATTTCATGAGTCACACACATCATGTGCTACAAACTTATATTATTCTTTGCCTGGAGCTTTTTTTTTTTCACTTATCTTGATGATCTCCTCTTCCAGTCTTGTTATAAGGTCTTTTTCATGGCTGAACAGTACACACACACACACACACACACACACACACACACACATTCTATAGATGTTTATCAGTTGGTGGACACTTGGACACTTTCCCTTTCTTTGCTCTATTCATCATGCTGGATGATGAGGCAGGCAGTTGTATTTTATACAGGTCTGTGAGAAAAGTGTTGATATGTCTTCTCAATAATTATTTTTAAAATCAATAAGACTTTCTATCTTTCTAGACTCCTACAGCCTGGGATAGAAAAGGGGGTGGATGGTGGATTTTTTGCCCTCGTGGTGAGCCAAAGGGGGCTTTTGATGGCTGGACTTTAATAGATGGACTTGGGAATCAGCCTCAGGAGGAGGTGGCCAAACTTAAGGCAAGGAATAAGAGGAGACAGAGGACAAGGGAGAAGCAGAAGGGAAAGGGGAGGGGGAGGCTGATTGTCCCACAGCAGGACAGAGGACTGCCTCTGGTTAGAGCAGAGAGAGATGGGGCGCTCTTTTCTCGATTGACACATGCCTACAGAATTCACCCTCCTCCTTCATCTTGATGGTTTCCTCTCTGCTGTATCCTCCCAGCTGCCCCTCGTGCTCTGACTGACCCGGAATCTCCTGAGGTTAGAATATACCTTTACTCTTCTATTGGTACATTTCAGGAGAGTCACTTATGCCTGTGGTCATCGTGATGACAGTCTGGGGCTGCCCTGTCTCTGTCTCACAACCCTTTGTTGCTCTGGGGAGATCCCTTCTTGACTCACTACTGTCTTCACCTCAGAGAGCAAGCCACTGTCACCCTCATCTGAATTACCAAGGCCTGCCACTGGGCCTTTCTGCCATTTCACCTTGGACGCTCAATACAAAACCAAGAGGAGTTCTTTTCAGAAGCCAGCCCAACCGCACTTGCTCTCTGCTTAGAGCCTCCGTGCAGCTTGTGTTGGAAGTTCAAACTGTCATCATATCCCATGAGCCCCACCCCATCTGTCCTGATCACACCCCTTCCAGCTCCTGTCCACTGTCTCCACCACCCTCTATCCCTCGAGCCATGGCTCTATCTAACTGCTGCTGGGAACACAGTGTAGTGCCCAGAGGCAGGGGACTGTGTTTGGTTCCCTGTAGATCCCAATGGCCCAGAGCAACACCCTACACATAGTTAGCATTAAACGTAGTTGTTGAGTACGGGCACCATACTTGTGAACATAAACTTAACTCAGATATGCTTTCTCACAAATAGACTCAGCCTACCACTGAATTTCTTTTTGACAACCCGTAACAGGACAGATGTATGACCCCTCAAAAACCCAGAGACTATGACAGAAAAGGAAACACAAAGACTATGAGACCCAGAAGATGGGGAAGAATACTGTGCAATACCATCTTGTGGATATGACATAGCTGTTGCAATAATGAACACGCAGCACCTATGGCCACCCGCACAGGACATACATACGTGCAGACAGACAAGAGGCTGGAGAGACGGCTCAGTGGTTAAGAACACACACTAACCCCCCAGAGGAACAGAGTTTGGTTTCCTGCACTGTGTCAGATAGCTCACCACCACCAGTAACTATGGATCCACGGAAAGCAGCGCCCTCTGCTGGCTTCTGCGGCCACTGCACTCATGAGCACATGTGCAGATGCTTGCTATATCAGATACATAATTAAAGATAGATAGATAGATAGATAGATAGATAGATAGATAGATAGATAGATAGATAG
>JADRCD010223452.1:0-30528 GCA_019843815.1 Montemys delectorum
TAGCCAGTGCTGGACTTAAGCCCTGATACTTTCTGTCTGTTAAGTTACAGAGCTTCCCCCACTAGGTTTAAGTTCCACCGGGGGCAGATTTAGCCTTTTTCACTTCTAGATCCTCAGCATCTGACACACTTAAAGGCAGGGGCCAAAGTACATGTTAGCGCACACATTGACTGACTGAAACAAGCCAGTGTGAACTACTTCAAGGACTCATTCCTATTTTGCATTTATTCACTAAATGTTTATGGAAGGTCTGAGAGGTCCTAAGCACTGGAGCAACAAATGTAAATACATGAATCTGAAAAAAGGTAGACAGGTGTGAGTCCAGCACACCAAAAGACTCAACTAGTCCAACATGCAGTTATTGGAAGGGTTCCCAAGTATTTTATCAAGTGGACCCCCGTCCCCCGTCTCTCCTAAAGGAAGCTGTCAATATCTTGTGATACACTGAAATTCCTCGAAACTCCAAGGTGGTCTACTTCAGAAAATGTCAAAGTCAAGTCAGGAAATTCCTGCTGAACTAATGGGCGGTCAGAGCAGAGCAGCAGGACTGGGTTGAGATGGGGAAGTTTTAGGTTAAAAGAGGAGTTACTCAAATTTGTCTCCATATTTATTTTTCTGCATAACAAGGGCTAAACTTTTTTGGTTTGTTTGTGATACAGGTTATCACACTGTAGCCCAGGCTGGTCTAGAATCCACTATTTAGTCTAGGCTACTTTAGAATTTGAGGTGGGGCAGGCAGGCATGGTGGTGCACACCTTTAATCCCAGCTCTCAAGAAGCACTGACAGGTGGATCTCTGTGAGTTTGTGATTTGAGGCCAGTTTGGTCTACATAGTGAGTTCCAGGACAGACAGGACAATGTAGAGAGACACTGTCTCAAAAACCCAAAACACCACCACCAAAGAACCCTACTTCGACCAGGATTTCGGGCCTGTGTCATATTTGGCTTGAATTTATCTCAAGTTGTCCTCTATCTGCACTTAAAACTAATGTTGTGCTGGGAGCAGTGGCACACGCCTGCAGTCCTAGCACTTAAGAGGTGCTGACAGGACAATCAGGAGCTCAAGGCTGGCCTCAACCACCAGATCCTGTCTTAACCAAAACAAACAAAAAAGGAACAGCAGACAGCAGTCAGTGGTCCACACAAATGGGAAGCTTAAAATAAACATAAGGGTTAGGGATGCTTGGGCAGTAAAATGCTTGCCGAGTAAGTCTGCCAGCCAGCCTGCATGAATTCCATCCCCAGAACCCACTGAAGGGTGGGAGGAGAAGAGACTCTGCAGCTATCTGCTCAATGCACACCTCCTCCAAGAAAGAAATTTAAAAGGTCAATCTATATACAGTAGGATGCTGTCACCAAGAGCCGTAGAGAGACCAAGCAGGTAAAGCCTAGGCTAATGACATCCCACCCCACCCCACTCCTGAACACTACATATACATACACACGTGCATACATGAATAAATAATGAAAACTATTACATTCTAGCCAGGGGTTGTTATGGATGTAGGCTACCTAAAAATTACAGCCATTAAGCGATACAGATTCGAAAGATACTAAAGAAACAAGAGCTCCCAATAGACTTTTTTGGCGGGGGGTGGGGGGTGGGGGGTGGTCCGTGTTCAAGACAGGGTTTTTCTCTGTGTAGCCCTAGCTGTCCTGGAACTCACTCTGTAGACCAGGCTGGCTTCCAACTCAGAAATCTGCCTGCCTCTGCCTCCCAAGTGCTGGGACCAAAAAGGCATAAGCTACAGCCACTCGGCTAGACTTCCCTTTTCAAAAGTAACAGATTTAGTTTTGATTTATTGTCACTTAAGAAGGTCAGGTCACTGGTCACAAAGCACATGCGGGCAGCCCTAGCTTCTCAGGAGGCTGAGGCAGAGGCATCACTCAGCCAGGGAGTTTGAGGTCACATTGGACAGCAGTGCCAGAGCCTGACTCAAAACATAAACAAATTGGATGTGGACATGCACCCCTGCAATCCCAGCACCAGGGAGGCCAAGAAGAGCATTACGTGTCTGAGGTCTACAAGGGCTACATACTATGACTCTGCCCCAAGGGGGGGAGGGTAGGGAGAGGGGGAGAGAAAGAGACAGACAGACAGACAGACAGGCCATCAACCTCTTCCACCCCATGGGGGAACAAAAACACCAGCCAACACTCCACAGCTGGAATACATTTCGGCGAAGGCAACAAATAAGGCTTCAGTCTGAAGAAGTCCTCTGCCACTTTCCTCCAATGCCCTCCCTTCATTCTTCCTTTCTGCCACTCCAGTCTCCCCTCTTCATTCCCTCCACTCAACCAAGAAACAAACATCTCTCCAATTCTTTTTTTTTTTTTTTTTTGGTTTTTCTAGACAGGGTTTCTCTGTATAGCCCTGGCTGTCCTGGAACTCACTCTGTAGACCAGGCTAGCCTTGAACTCAGGAATCCACCTGCCTCTGCCTCCCAAGTGCTGGGATTAAAGTCGTGCACCACCACCGCAAGGCACATCTCTCCAATTCTAATCAGAAAAAAACACAGGAGCAGACCGTCATCAAGCCAGCCCCTCCCCCTTGGCACTCTGACCTCCTGCTACGTCCAAAGCCCTTCTCAACCCAGCCTTGACTCCTGGCTCAGGAGCTCCACTCTTTGAAGACCTTCTGGTATGTCCACAGTTGGAAAAAAAACCCTAATTTGAGGGTATTCACAGGTCCCCAACTTTGTTTCTGTATCAGTATTCTGTAAAAGTCAGACAAGAATTCCTACCTGCCTATCCAGGCATCCCATGGTGTCTAGTGCCAACACACTCTGGTACATTCTGTGTTACTGGGAAAGCCACCTAACCCAGATCAATTAGGAAGTCTCCCGATTTTCTTGGCTGGAGCCAACTCACCCCATTGCAGTCAGTCCCAACCAAGACACAGGGATTAAATCTCAGTGTGGTAGCCAACAACTGTTGAAGTCCTCTTGACAGGAGTATCTAGCTTCCTCTGGGCATGTGAAGGCAAAGACATCACTGGGGAAAACCAAGATGGTAAAGACATGGTACCTCAACTCAGAGAAGGAGAGGGGAACATCCTACTGAGGCAATGCCTGAGATGAGATTGGGAAGAAAGCAGCCTTACTCCATGAGGGGAAGGTGGACAAAGGCAAAGTTTTGCCCAGGACCATGACAACATGGCAGCTCTGGGAAACTCAGGAGGCAAGGATGAGGACAATTCACCTTACCACAATGGTGCTGATGACTACAGACTAATAGCATGTGTTTACCCAAGGTTTACTACACAGCACCTTTTATGCATTGAGCATTCGAGTGCACAGCATCCGAGCAAGATGATTACCACCATCTTTGTACAATTAAGAAACTTGCTGGGAAGTGGTGGTACACGCCTTTAATCCCAGCACTTGGGAGGCAGAAACAGGCAGATTTCTGAGTTCGAGGCCAGTAAAGAAAGAAAGAAAAGAAGAGAAAAGAAAGAAAAAAAGAGAAAGAAAGAAAGAAAGAAAGAAGGAAAGAAAGAAAGAAAAGAAAAGAAAGAAAGGAAGAAAGGGAAAGGAGAGAAAAGAAAAGAAATTTAAGGCCCAGGAAGGTTATTAAAAAAAAAAAAGGACTCCAGGGTTGGGCGGTGGTGGCGCATGCCTTTAATCCTAGCACTTGGGAGGCAGAGGCAGGCGGATTTCTGAGTTGGAAGCCAGCCTGGTCTACAGAGTGAGTTCCAGGATAGCCAGGGCTATACAGAGAAACCCTGTCTCCAAAACAAAACAAAACAAAACTCAAGAGCCAGAAAGAGGGTTCAGTTACTGCCCTTGCAGAAGACCCTGGTTTGGCTCTCAGAGCCAACATGGCAGCTCACAAGTGCCTGAAGCTCCAGTCCAACTCGCTCACTCATGCCTGTGGTACACATGAACTCACACAAGCATACACATATACACAAATTAATTAAAAGCAAACCCAAAACCTCAAGGACCCACAGTTATTACATGGATGGAGCCTGAATCATCATTGGGAAAAGGCAAGAATGAGGCTACCAAAGAAGCGAGGGTAGCCATTAGAAGGCTGAAGAGGGCTGCAAAGCCAGGCCACACTCAGTCACAGAGACAGAACCAGAGCTGGAGAGTGTAAGCTGTGGAGATCTAAACCCCAGCGCTTCCACCTCCACACTTTGGGAGACCTCTCTGGGCCTCCATTTCCCAAGCCATAAAAAATGGAGTTGAGTTGACTTCAAAGACTTGTAGCACCAACAAAAAACAGCACAGGAAGGGGTTCGTTCACTGGAGTCCAGCTTATGTCCTATGTCCAATGGGACAGGGAACTGGTTGAAGTGACAAAGAGCCATGGATGTCTTTCCAAGCCAAGGGGCGGGGGGATGGCACTGAAACAAGTGGCACTCACGAGACAGAACACACAAGAATTCTTGACTAGGCAGGCCTGAACATCCTCCTCCTGACTGCAGCCAAGCCCACAACCTCTTCCTGTAAAACCTCCATTGCAGTTTCAAACCCCATCTTGCAGAAGCCCCCCGGGGACAGAGCTGGGCCAGCCCTAACTAAGTGCTCTGGGCAGATTCTGCTTCACTGTGGGCAGAGATCACAGCTAGTTCTCCCTTGGAAGAACTCTCTGGGATCCCGGACACTGCTCAGCCCTCCAGCCTCCCACCAGCCATCCCTGACCATGTGCCAGTCCCTTCCTTCCTCCCTTCTCTGCCCACGTCCTTGAAAATGGTAGTGTCTACTAGTATATCAACACCTCCTCCACAACCCCCCTGCCCGCCCTTTGCCTCCCAGTTCTAAATAATCAAAGCCACCAGACAGGAAAGCCTGCCACTGCCTGCTCTCCCACTTACAACCCTCTCCGGCTACACCCTCTTCTACCTCTTTCCACACCCATTTCTTCACGTATGCTCACTCAATACTGCCTCAGTGGCCAGTGAATACCAGGCACCTTCTCAGGGACCAGGGGACACAGCGGAACCCAATGGATCAAGTCTTTGCTGATGATGCCTTGGACTCTGCCTCTGTCTCCCTCTCTTAAGCACATCGAGGTTTTAGATGTGTGTGTTTTGCTGGAGATAAAATCCACCTTCTGGACATTAGGTAAAAACTCCTCCCAGACCCTGACAGTGAACCAGGTGGCCACCTTTGGTTCCTGACCTCCTGGACCTCCTTATCAACACCCACTGCTGCTTGTCACTCCTTCCTTCCTTCCTCAGTCTTTCTTTTTGTAGGATTCCCCCCCTCCCTTTTTTTTTTTTTTTGTTTTTTCGAGACAGGGTTTCTCTGTGTAGCCCTGGCTGTCCTGGAACTCACTCTGTAGACCAGGCTGGCCTCGAACTCAGAAATCCATCTGCATCTGCCTCCCAAGTGCTGGGATTAAAAGGCGTGCACCACCACAGACCGGTGGATCCCTTTTTTTGATCCCCCAAATTCTTGGGCTACCCTTTCTCTAGCTTGCAGTCATGTGGTCTCTGCTCTATCACAGGAGTCCTAAACCTATGGGTCCAAGCCCTTTGGGGGTCACCTAAGACCACTAGAAAACACACACATCCATTTACATTAGGATTTATAACAGTAGCAAGGTTTTTGGGTTTTGGGTTTTTGTTTTTGTTTTTTTTTTTTTTTGAGACAGAGTTTCTCTGTGTAGTCCCCGATGTCCTCGAATTCCCTCAGTAGAGCAGGGTAGACAGATCTGCCTCTGCCTGCTTCTGCCTTCCATGTACTCGGATTAAAAGCATGCAAAATTAATTTGACTGCTTGGGGGTCATTACAACAGGAGGAACTGTATTAAAGAGTTACAGCATTAGAAAGGTTGAGAATCACAGCTCTATCAAATCTGCTCCCTACAGGATGAAAACTTACAAATTCGCACCAGACCTTGTTTTCTCAGAAGTGGATTCCGTCTGGCTCACAAGCTTTTCTCAGACCAAAGAGATCAAACCTTAAGTTCTCTCTGCCAAAACTGTCTATTCCTCCTCTGTGATTCCCAAGCTTCAAGAATATTGCTATCTCCCATCCAGGCTCCTGGGTCACAGATTTAGTTACATTCGTAATCAGTCTTCAGAGCCAATGAGTCAGCAGTCTAAGCTGTTCTTCTGCAGTCTAAAGGCTTGAACCTAGCACCAGGAGAAGCCAGTGCTCTGCTGCTAAGTTTCATCTCCAAATTCCTGTCTGCTGCAAGGGCAGTAGTACCTGCTGTGAACGGATGAGCCACTTCTCCAACCATCCCCCACTCCCCTCCTCTCTTCTGAGACAGGGTCTTCTACCTGGAGCTAGGGCTTGTGGATCAGGTTAGGCAGGCTGGTCAGCAAGCCCCAGGAATTCTCCTGCCTCTTACGTGGGTTCCAGGCATGAAACTTAGGTCTTTACAACAAATACTCTGAACTCTGCCCAAGCCCCCACTGCCCCCTTTTTTTTTTATCTTTTTCAAATGCAGTCCTGCTTCTGCCTCCCAAGTGCTAGGATTAAAGGTGCTCACCACTGCTTAGCTCCTGGCCCTTTACCTAGAGAAGTGTGTAGCCTAGAAGTTGCAATCTTTCTGCTTCAATCTTCCAAGCAGTGGAATTACAGACCCGCACGCCCAAGCCCAGGTACCATTTCTATTTCCTTAAGGTCTTGAGCCAGGAGCAATACTGAGGCAGGACGTTCTGAGTACACAGCAAGACCTTGTCTCCTCATCTCCTCCCCAAAGTCTCAATCTGTACCCCTCCCTGCTCTTCCTGCTTCAGTGACCAGATCTGGCAGAGCTTCCTGTCTCCCACTGTGGTCCCCGCGGGGTCTCTGTTCTGCCCTCAGCTGGTTCCTCTCACCTGAGGCACCCTTTACTGACGGCTCAGGACCCGCAGGCACTCTGCCGAGTACTCTGCAGGAACAGCCTCATTAAATCCCACAAGGTAAATAGGACTTGGGCTTCTGCATGCAAGGATTCAACTGCCCACGGTGGAAACATTCACAACAAAAATTGCTTATGTACCGTAGGAGACTTGTTTTGTTATCCCCTAAACAATACAGTTTAGTAGATATTTACGTATCATTTGCATTACATTCAATACCATAAATCATCTAGAGATTGAGTAGAGTACATACAAACACTGAGTCTGGATGTTGGAATCCTGAAGTGGAAGGGCGTCTTAGAGCCAATCCTTCTTAGGACCTTAGGTCCAGTTACATTAACATACATCCCAGACTTATAAGTGAGAATAGAGACCTTAAGAGCTATGAGTCATCACTGACAAAAGCCACAGGCCAGGCGCAGGGCCCAAGCTGGGAGCCATTCTACATTCACTGGCCTCTCTGCTCTGTCCACTTCCAGCACCAGGTCTTTTCTGGATCCCATGTGTCAAGCATAGAGTTAGCCTGAAAGGCATGGGCAAACATCTTCCCAGACTCAATTAGAGGGCGTGGAAACCCTCAGCACTTCTGTGACTGCATCCATGCTCGGTCTGTCGGTCTGTCTGTGAACTCTGCCAGAGTACAGGGAAGACTAAAATGTTGGTCTTTCAATGGGCACTTGTGGGCAGGTGAGTAGTAATGATCACAGTTAGGGCCCTGAGATGTCTCCCCTCCCCAAGGACTCTACTCAGTTCTGGTGGACTATCTCACCAAAACTGCTGTGAGAACTATCCTAGCTGTATATGAAGAAGTGAAGAATCCGAGGCTAGGCGCTGGTGCAGACCTCTAACTCTAGCTACTATGGAGTAAAAGGACCACAAAGCCAACCTAGGCAACTTGGAAACCCTGTCTCAAAAAGAAGAAAGAAAAAGATGGCTTACTACTTATTTAATTCAGTAGTATAAGATTACCTATGTACCAGGCCATGGGTTCAAGTCTTAATACAGGGAAGGGAGAGAAGGAAGGAAATAGGATTTAAAAAAAAAAAAAGAAAGAAAGGCATGAGGAAGTTAAAAAACTACCCCAAGGGCATAGACTCACTGGAGCAAACAGTCTATCAGAGGCATTTGCCTCTGGCTCCTTGCATACCAGCCTCCCTGACTCCACAGAACCCAAAGGCAAAACTAGCTCTCCAGACCTTGTCCCAAAGGAAAAGGGTGGGGCTTGAATTTAGCCCCTAACTTGACTAGCAAGCTTCCAGGGTTCCTCAACCCGCTCTTGCTCTGCAAAGATGTGAACAAAGATAACTCCACCTTTTAGGGGGTGGGGAAGAAAGTATCTTGTGACTGGTCTCCTCCAATTTAGGCTCCTCCTGCCTCAGCCTCCTGAGGGCTAGAGCCGCAACGTTGTTGAAGCCTTGATGGACATCTGAGTCCTGGGAAAGCCTTGAATTTACTCAGTGAAACATTTCTTGAACATCTATCCATACTGCCTTTGTGCTATGCTGGGGATATGAAGATAAAAATCGATACAAAGTATGCGTCCCCAACCCCAGGCCTCTGTGTGCTCCATTAGGGGAACAGCATGCTGTGGGAGCCTGAGAGAAAAGGAAGCTTGTTGGGACAGGATCAGAGGGAAGAAGACAGGCTTTGAGGGATGACTAGCATTTCTAAACAAGGTTAGGAAGCAATTGGGGGTTGGAAATCAGGAGGGAAGGGGTGGCTGCTTCAGAGGCCAAAGGCTACCTGTAAAGGTGTACTCAAATGAAAACTGGGAGCAAATCAGACAATTTCAGAAGACAGACCTCAAAACTTGGCACATGATAACTCTTAACATATATAAATGCTAAAGGGAAATAGTCTGGAGTCGCAGGGTCCAGATTCAAACTCCTGGTTCCACTACCTCTTCTCTCCAGAGCCACTGGGAAGGTTGTGAGCTTATGAAAGAATGGCATTACAATACAGACACAGGAAGGAAGGCCAAGATTCGGAGAGAATCAGAGACCTGTAATACACCAACTTAGCAGCAAGAATGGTGGCAACAATGGTCCTCAGGCCTGTTTGGCCACTCACCAGCGGCTCCAAGTCCGGCAGACTCTCATGCAGACACATAGCTCACGGGGTCCAAGGTGCTGGAAGACACGAAGCCAGGCAGCCCGAGGCAGAGGGTGGTCGGATCCAGCAGCCAAAGGCAGAGTATCAGGCTCAGGGCTTCGAGGCGGGGGCCGTACTACATGCCGCTCCAACTGCGGAGGCCGTGGTGGTGGAGCAGGGCCCAGGGGCCAGCTGAGCAGTGGTCCCCCACTGCCAGGGCGTATAGCCCGCCGTCCCCCACGGTTCTCCTTCTCGCCAGAGCTGCCCCGCGCTGGCCGCCGACCATTCCGGGCCTCCCCAGGAGCTTCGTCCTCACTAAGGGATGTGCCGGATGAGTCCGAGTCCGAGTCTGAGTCCGAAGACGATGAAGAGGTATCAGGCACTCGCTCCAGCAGCTGGCACATACGCTTGAAACGCTCCAGTTTCTCCCTCTGTGGGGATGGGGATGGCACTGCCGGGCCCTCAGCAGAAGCTATAGGTGGCTTTGGTTTCTGCAAAGAGACAGGGGAGGCTGTACTAGGTTCTAGAGTGCACTTTCCCAACCA
Source organism: Montemys delectorum (assembly GCA_019843815.1). NCBI lineage: Eukaryota > Metazoa > Chordata > Mammalia > Rodentia > Muridae > Montemys > Montemys delectorum. The sequence continues at coordinate 9,442 of JADRCD010223452.1, forward strand.
CTCACCCAAAGAAGTCAGTAGAGGACGAACAGCCCCGGGAGACAGCCCAAGTTCCTGATTGTTCCCAAACTGTCCATCACTGGACTTCAGCTTCATTATCTACAGTGTGAAGCCACTATTCAAAGTCCAGACAGCCTGGTGGGTCAGTCAATGACGCGTAAACCTCCCAGCACGTGGGTAAAGCGCGGGCTTGCCTTTTCAATTCTGGGGCATAGAAAGGACCTGATTGACCATCTACAACATGGAACAGCTAGACTAGACAAGCCCATGGTGTGGTGTGGGGAGCAATCACTGCCTGTCTTGGTGTAGAGCATCCTTGTTCTGACTCAAGGGGTGACTTGTCTGCGGTTACAAACTGGCACTGGGTGAAGGACTTGGGCAGGTGGAGTCTTGTGTTCAGATTGCCAGTGCAAAGGAGTATCAGAATTCAGGCCTAGCCATGTGACCTTGGGCCAGTCTTTTACCTCTCTGGGCCCGTTACTTTTATATTTCATTGGATTTATCTATCTGTGAAATGGGAGAAGGGGTAAGGAAAGTAATCTGTCTTCATCTCACAAATTAGGAAAGCCATTTGCAGCCCAGAGTAGATAACAAGTTGCCAAGACCATATAAAGAATCGTGATCTGGCAGGAAATTTAAACTCGGTTCCTTCCACTTAGGCTTAGAAAACTGAGGAAAATGGGCTAAACGCTACCCTAATGGTTGCTGGAAATCAGGGGGTCCTACGACCTGGACCCAGGCTATCCTCCCACCCAACTCCTCCCAGGGGTCCATAGGGACCATGTAGGGGTAGGACAAGACAAAAAGTGAGCAGGAAAGAGCAGGTCTTAGTATCCATAATGGAAGGGAGGTGAAGGGGGAGGGAAGAAGGGGGTCCCCGGCACACCTCCCAGTTCTCGGGAGGGAGCCCAGGGTGGCAGGATGAGAATGCCTGGCTCGGATTCAGAACCCTGGGGGGCAGAAGGCCGGGGCTGCCTGGGTCCGCTCCTCGGAGGAGGCAGGCATCTCCACCCACCTTCTTCAAGTGCCTCTCTCGGCCTCCTTTCACCTACCAGGGCAAGGAGATATAGGGAAGAAAGAGACTCCATTAGAGATCCTGACAACCAAACTAAGGTCCCCCGTCATCTTCTTAGACTACAAATCCCAGAAGCCCCCATCCTAGGAAGACTGCTCAGCAACCTAACCTTGTAATCAGTGTCTTGTCTTACTGAGCATGCTCCTCAGCTCCCTACTTCCCCCTCAGGCTTTTTCTGAGCCCTTCCCTCCGCCTCTGTAGTAGTTTGAGCATGCTCTGTTGCTCCTCCCTAATCCTTAAGGTCTCTCAAATATTCCTGGCCTGTACCAGTTACCCCTCGCTTGTGTTTCTTCTTCATAGTGAGCATGTTCCATCCACAGGTCCTGCTACAACTCACTAATACCTCTAGGGGGAATCCACGCCGCCTCTCTCCCCAGGTCAGGTAAAGAAAAAAAAAAAAAAAAAAAAAAAGACCTGGGTCCAAAACCAACCCTCCCACCAGGCTACAGCTCCCAGAATCCCATGTTCTAAACCAGCCTTCCCCTTCTGCTCACCTTTTTCCTTGGGGTGGGGGGCTCATTCCCCCCCTCCCTGTCCTTCCGTTTGGGGGGCCCAGGCACATCGTCAGGGGTAGGACCAGCAGGTAAGGGTCCCTTTCTTCTGTGCAGGGGTGGTGGAGGTGGCGGCTCCTCTGTCAGCTTCCATCCACCCCCTAGGTTAGCGCCTTCCTCACCATTGTCAGCCCTGCGACGCCCTGGACCCTCACCTGCATCCTGGAAAGTGTAAGCTGGGGATGAAGCCCCACCTAGTTCCGGCTCTGCCACCCGGTCCCTATCTCAGCACCTGCTTTACCTTGCTTGTCCGTCCTTCCTGGGTACATCGGGGGCACTCCCAGCAGTTGGGTATCTCTGAATTGATAACACCTTCAGCCTTCCCCATCTGTAGGCAAGAGACCAGATAGTGGATGGAAGGTGCCAGGGTGCCCAGGGACAGTGTGGCCTACCTCCTTGCTCCCTGATAGTCTGCCCCAACCAGGCCGCAGGGTTGGTTCCCTGGGTTCCCACCTTCAGGCAGCCAGGGTGGACGATCTCGTTGCAGATTGTACACTCCATGAGACTCAAACTGAACTTCTCTTCTTCTCCCTCCACTGTGTCCTCCTTCCCAGCCTCCCCACAGAGGAGGCATACAGCTGTGTGTGGGAGCACGGGCTGTTGGGAAAGGGGAGGCATCAGGGACCTCAAAACCAAGGAGGGTAGAGACTCTTCCGTGTCAGCTATAGGATGGAGTAGGTTCAGAACCCACAGGCCAGACACTCAGCCAGGATTTAACCTCACGGCTTCTCCATCTCGAAGATGGGGTGAAGGACCTTGCCTTTGCAGGACCATTGTTAAGAACAAGACAACGCATGAGGGGCTGAGACGCAGCTACTGTCATTATTATTGTGTTAGCACAGGATTCAGAACTGGCTTGGCGCGGGAGAGACCACAAGCAAAAGACAACGCTCAGAAGTAAGAAATCTGGGGATAATTCTAAGGTTATTCAAGGGGAGGTCCATGGATGACTCTGAGAGCCCACAGTGAGACCAGTGGGAAAGGGCCACGGGACACGGAAGGTCACAGCCGCTTTAGTCGTAGGGTAAAGGCAACAGTCTCCAGACAACGTGACTTCAGGGAAGACAATGGTAGCACTGAATCATATCAGGGATGCTGACAGGCTGGGATCTAGATCAAGGGAGAAGTATCCGAAGGTGAGGCAAGGGGCTGGGGGACAAAGGAAGGGAAAGGGCTGAGGGGTGAAAGTGCAAGCCGGAAGGAGTAGCTGGAGGAGGAGAGGCGGGCTGCTGGGGAAAGGCGGTTCTGGCTCTGGCGCCCCAGGCTGAGGGATGAGGGAGGCAGAAAAGAAACCATGTTTCCCAGATAACTAGCCCGCTGGGCCTTTCAATAGGACATTCATAGTATACTACTATCTAATCCTTGCAACTCAGCGAAAGAAACATTTTACAGAGAAGGCACTTGAAGTTCAGAATAACTTGCTCAAGGTCACAAGAGGGGGGATCTTGGCCTCAATTTCAAGACACCTGAAGGTGTGCGAAAGACCGGAGACAGGCAAAAGCTATCTCACGTGGTAGAGCTGGATCCCTTTTACACAGATACCTGGGCAGGGGCACATAGCAGGGGCTGAGCTTTCTACACACCTGAGGCAGATTCCTCTGTGTATCCCACTTTCAGCAAAGACAAAAATCAAACATTTAAACAAATCAGTGGAGAAGTACAGAAGTGAGTGTATAAACAGCACCCCTCTGGAAGATTCAGGGAAGCTGCGGCCGGACACCTAGAGAATACTCAGGCCCCCGTACTACTGATGGTACTCTGGGCAAATATGCCTGAGGTTCCACATACCGGGCATAGGGGGCCAAGACTTACCGCGGTGCACTGCCGAAGCAGGCACGACTGCTTCATGCGCCCGGGCCCCCCGAACTTCTTCATGTCTCGGCAGAAATGGCAGTCCCCGCACTCAGTTCGAACACAGGCCCGGCAACGACGGCAGCGGGTTCGGCGTCGGCGCGCTCCGGCCCCCGGTCCCCGGCTGCTCGACGACATTGGGGGCGTCAGCAACGCCGAGGGCTGTAGGCAGATGGGTGGTAAGGTCAGAGAGGCCTGCAAAGCCTGGCCTAAGAGTCTCCTGGCCGCAAGCTCACTGCACCTCTGATGGGGCAGAGCTTCTACTTCTACCCTCAAAGAAGGTCAGCCCTTAAGTGTGTGTCCTGAGCAGAGGGCCACTCCCTCAAGACCTCCCGCCTGCTGGAAGGAGGGACACTGAGGCCCCTCCTCTAACATCCCAAGCCAGGTTCCTGGAAAGGGCTTCGTATCTGCAGCATTACCTCAGGGAACTTCCAACTCATACCTGTTACCCAACCCCCCCCCCCCCCCCATTCCCTCACAGATTTACCTCCAGATTCCAGGGGCAAGCACCACACTCTTCCCTCTCTCCTTTCTCTCTCATGGGTACTAGTCATTCAGAGCTTTCAAACCTATATACTCTAACCAAAGCCACTCCATTTCTAATGACCCAGTGTGCTCTCCACTTCCCAGGGCTGACACCCCTGAAATGTTTAGTGTCCCTTCTCAGCCCACACACACAAGTCCCTCTCCCCCAAGTTATCCAATAGGATCCCTCGGGCAATCTGGGTAATCTCCCAGATTCCCTGGGGAGTCTACAAGCTGCCCTAACATCTCAACAAAATTGAAGGTGGGCTCGGTTTTAGGTCTTCCCGCCCCCATTCACATCTTACCAGCCTGCTTTTCATCCCTAATTGTCTGGAATCCCTGGGGCTCTCCTGCCCATGGAAACCAGATCCTCTGAAATCCCACATGGACTCAGCAAGCCTGGAGGGGGTCTCTTCCCAATCAGTCTTAGACCTGCTTCCCCCTGGCTTCTCCCTTTCCAAGGACTTCCAGACCATCCACAGGGTATGGGGCCCTCCAGCGCTCCGGGGGAGGGGCCTAGAGGGCGGCGACTGGAGGCGGGGTGGAGGGGGAGGTCTGCAAGGGGCAGCAGGGTCGGGGAAGGAAGGCCACTTCCCTAGGGTTGGAGAGCTATAGGGAAGAAGGCTGGAGAAGAGTTTGGAGCAAAGGGAGGGTGAGGCTGGGGGCGGGGAAGGCAGGGAGAGGCCGGGCTGAGGATGAATGGGAGTGGGAGCTGCCCAGGTCTGGGGGTGAGGAGGAGCCGCATGAACCCACCTCACACGTGTCCCGGGAGCCATCTCTCCCTTCTCGGCAGCTCCCGGCGGGTCGGCGGCCATCGGCGGCGGGGGGACAGGGCGGCGCGGGGCGCGGAACGCTCAGAACGCCGGGGTCCACGGCCCCCCGAGGGCGCTCGGCCCCTCCCTCCGGCGGAGGCCGGGACAGCAGCGAGTGGAGATGGGGAGCGCCGGGGGCGAGGCCCTCCCACGGGCTGCGGCGCGGCCCTTCCAGGGGGAGGTCCTGCTCTGGGGGGCTCAGTCCCTCAGCCCCCCCAGGCCAACGGGGGCTTCTCGGGCGCAGGGTGCTCAGCTTTTGCCCGGGCTCCACTCAGTCCCGGGTATGAGTCTCAGCTCCCCACCCCCACCTTTCCCCAAAGCCCCCGACCCTTAACTGGCCCCTTCCCAGCTCCAACTGCCCAGGGGTCCAGGGAAAGACCAGGGGCCCCCCCACCGTTTCCGGGGTTCAAACCCCGCCCACCGCCGGTTCCCGGGGAGGGGGGGGTCGCTGCAACCTGCCCCCCTCCCCTGGGTCCGCCCCTGTACTGCGGCCCCCTGACCTACAGAGACAGGGCGCGCAGAGGGGGGTGAAGGAAGCTGCTCCGGCCCCGCCCCCCCCAGCCTGCACGCGCCCCCGCCCTCCCCCCTTCAAACGCGCGACCCTCAAGATATAAGGATTTAAATAAAATTTGAATAAATCCACTCCTAAAATGGGAGGGTATAAGGAAAGGATGGGGCAGAGGCAGGAAAGGGGTGGGGGCAGTTGGGATGTCTTAACACCCCTACTCCCCTAGCCTCGCGCTGCTTCGGCCCCGGGCCCTGGTCGCCGCTCTCATCCCTCCTCAGCTCCTTCCTCCTTCCTCCTCTCCTCCCTCTCCCCTCCCTTCTTCCCACCTCCTCCTCCTTTTTACTCCCTCCTTCTCCCAGAGGAACCCCGCCCCCTTCTCCCTCCTTCCTTCACCACCTTTACTTTCCAGGACGAACGCGTGCAAAGCACGACGGGAGTTGTAGTTCTCCAAATTCTAGCGCTATCGTGGGAAAAGTGGGACACTAGGGCCAGCCGATACTACAAGTAAGATGGCGAGAGGGATGCCACGCTTGGAGCCGAGCATGGCGGGAATTATAGTCCAGTTGACCCGAGACTCCCCGTAGCAGGACATAGAGAAGGAGCGGGAAGGATGACTACAAGCAAGATGGCCTTTTCCCCCGACCCGACCTCCTTTCCAGGCACTCACACGCCCTCTGGTCCACAACCCTCCGCGCGTGTGGTACCTGACGGGAGTCGCAGTCCATCTGCTGCCTTCCCGCTGCCATTTCTACTCATCAGGAACAATGGAAAGGTGAAAAGAAACGAGGACTACAAGCAAGATGGCGATCTAGGGGCGTACACCTAATAAGTCGATTTTATGAAGTGGGATGGGAATAGTAGTTTTCTAGCCTTCCTATGTTCCTTTAAGAATGCCAGAACCGGGAGGATAAAGAGACTACCGTAAAGATGGCAGGATACCTAACCTTTCCTGGTCGCTTCATTCTACCACTTGGAGCTCCTCGCCCGCCTGAACTATCAAAATCCCGCACTCGATGATGCAAAGCCAGCCGGGAATTGTAGTCTTCTCCGCTCCCCTCTTTTATCTCCAGTCGAGACAATGGAAGTGAGCGGGGCGGGGACTACCACAAAGATGGAGGGTGAAGGAGCAGACGATGGTATGGGATTTGTAGTCCAACCGCTAATACTATTCTCGGCGGATGTGTAGGAAAGGACTACTGCGGAGATGGCAACCTAGTCGCTTGCCCCTCGGTGCCAGTACCTGGTGGGGTATGTAGTCTCTGCTTTAGTTGTACAGAGAAAGGACGCTACTGTTAAAATATGTATCACCGCGAACACGCCAAATTGCAAGCGGACGGAAACGGAAAGTCTCTTTGCTCTTGGCCTCCTTTTCTAAAGGGCTTGCAGGGAAATGTAGTCCCAAGCTTTCATTCTCCGGTGGCTGAGAATTGATGTCACCTGTGGGAATCAGTGCGGGTGAGAGAGAAACATAGGAGTGATCAGGGAGTATAGAATATCCGCCTTTTCGGGTGGTGAGGATTTCATATTTTAAAAGAACGCAGCCGTAACCAATATTGTCGCGACAAGGGAGGCGTGGTTCTCTCCGAAAGTATACCCACGCTGTTGTCCCTTATAAAGACTGGGCATCTCGCACAAGATGCTTCCTATCTTAAACCTTTGCAAATTGATACCTTACACGTGGTGCAGACCAAAGGAAGACGACCTTGGAATGTACAAATTCTCCTTTCCATTGTAGGAAGTCATCGAACCTCAATTTCTTTTCTTTTTTTTCTTTTCTTTTCTTTTTTTGTTTGTTTTGTTTTGTTTTTCGAGACAGGGTTTCTCTGTGTAGCCCTAGCTGTGCTGGAACTCATTCTGTAGACCAGGCTGGTCTCGAGCTCAGAAAACCGCCTGCCTCTGCCTCCCAAGTGCTAGGATTAAAGGCATGCGCCAACATTGCCCGTCAAACCTCAGTTTCTTACCCGAAAGGGGGTATGATTAATACTCACCTCTAGGCTGAATTACCGTTAAAAGTATTCAAGAAAGTAGCCAGTTCTGGCATGGGGCATGCGACTCCAGTTATTTTTTCGAGATCCCTTTCAGCCCAGCCGTTTTGGAAGCCCAGGAATCCATCATGCCGGACAGTTAGCTTCTGTGAAAAGAAAATTGACGAGTAGGCTACCCCCATCTTAACCCCCACCCGTCTTCCGTCCTCATCTGAGTCTTCCCACCATCTCTACCCAGCACTCTTCCCAGGGGGCGCCCTCTCTCCTTTTAACAGAGGACGCACACACTGACCAAACAAATTTCCTCAACCCGAATTGTAGGCTTTGCGAGTGTGAAGCCTCATGCCTTGTCTTTTCAGCCTTGGAGGCTTCCTCTGACTCTCAGCTGCCAAAGGGAATGCTTTATGCCATGTTGATTTCCTCCTGCGCCCTAGAAAATCCGCTCAGTACTACCCCAAGCCAATCTCTCTGCTTCTTTTTCTCTGCTGCGTTTTCAGCCCTGCTGGAGACTTGGTGGGTGTGGTTTTGGGGTTTAGGAAATTAACTTGAGCCAAAATTGTGTCAAGTCACGGTTCGCTAGGACTACTAGCCTTAAACTAAGTAGAGGCTTCTTGCAACTCACCTAACAGTCATGGCTCCCAGGAAAGCATCTGTCCATTTTAAATCCACACAGAGTTTATTTCAACTGGTAAGGACTGCTTTCTGGTCTTTTTCCTAGCGCTGTCCGTGCATGGACCAAAGTTATACTTTTTCCCACCTCTCCACCCAGTTGTTTATCCATCAAGTTCCTATTGAAATTCTACTGCTATGCCGGGCGGTGGTGGCGCATGCCTTTAACTCCAGCACTTGGTGAGAGGCAGAGACAGGCAGATTTCTGAGTTCGAGGCCAGCCTGGTCTACAGAGTGAGTTCCAGGACAGCCGGGTCTACACAGAAAAACCCTGTCTCGAAAAACCAAAAAATAAAAAATAAAAAATTCCACTGCCACAATAAAGCCTTCTAGTAATTCCCAGATGACCTTTGTTTAGTATACTTTCCACTAACGTGGAAGCTTTCTGAATGCACCTCACAGGTTTTGTTTGTTTTTGCAGTGCTGGGAATCAAGCCAGGTATCATTGATGCTAGGCAAAGCACTCTATGAGGAACTACATCTCAGTCCTACCTAGAATACTAAATGCTTTCAGCTTCTCATTTGATTCTAAGAAGACTGTAACAGTCAAGCCTAGTAGTGCACACCTTTAATCCCAGCACTTGTGAGGCAGAGGCAGGAAGATTTCTGAGTTTTGAGTCCAGCCTGGTCTACAGAGTGAGTTCCAGGACAGCCAGGGATACACAGAGAAACCCTGTTTTCAAAAACAAACAAACAAAAACAAAGAAACAAAACGAAACAAAAAAATCAAAAGTGTGAATTAGTTTGCATTATTGGATAAAGGAACACCTGGAGTCAAATACCTGATTCCCTTTTAAACAAAATAAGGCCTATAGATTTGACTCAGAGATTAAAGGCATTTGGTGTTGCTCTTGCAAAGGATGGGAGGGAGTTCAATTCCCAGCACCCGCATCAGGCAGCTCACAACTACCTGTGACTCAATTCTGTGACTCTGACACGTCCAGCCTGAGGGCACCTATATGAACACACACGTAACAGCATCAAGATGCACACATACAGGAAAAAAGCTGGGCTGATGGCACACACTTTTAATTTCCAAGAGGTGGGAGGATCTCTGAATTCTTACTGGTCTACAAAGTTCCAGGCTGCCAGGGCTACACAAAGAAACTCTGTCTAAAAAAAGACACATAGAGCCTGGTCTACAGAGTGAGTTCCAGGATAGCCAGGGCTATACAGAGAAACCCTGTCTCGAAAAAAAAACAAAAAAACAAAAAAGACACATAGATAGATAGATAGATAGATAGATCATACATGCATCATACATACATACATACATACATACACACACACACACACACACACACATACATACAAACTAAAAATAAAGCTCAAATATCAGAATTTAGGTTTTGGAAACAAAAAGCACTATATTCCCTTTTTAGTCTGTAGACCCTATCCTATCAATTCTGACACCACAAAAGCTTATTGAGAACTAAGGGCCATTTCTTTCTTTCCTTTTTCTTTCCTTCTCTCTCTCTTTTTTATAGACAGGGTTTTTTGTGTAGCTCCAGGTGCCCTAGAACCATGTAGACCAGGCTGGCCTCCAGTTCACAGAGATCCTGCTGCCTCTGCCTCCTGAGTGCTGGGCTTTAACAGTGTGCACCACCACACCCAGGTACTGCCTCTCTATAGTCCGTCCTTCAGCGCTGAGCAGAGTTTCTGCACTCAACCTACTGACAGGAGATTGCATAGAGGACACTAGAGAGGATGGTTATAGCTCAGGCTTATTAGTGGGAAAGTGCTGGGCTCCCGTGCTTTAAGCCCTGAGCTCTGCTGCTGACACCGAGAAGGGAAAAATGGAAGGAGGAAGGAAGACAACGCTTTCACTTCATAAGTGGAAATTTTACTGTTAGTAAACACAAGTTGTAGAATAAAAACATGAGGTGAGCCAAAGAGTCTAGTGTAGGAGCATTTCCTGAGCCCGAGGATTTTAAACCAGTCGGAGTAACACAGCAAAGACCCCCATCTCCAAGGGAAAGAAAGAAAAAACAAAACAAGAAAGAACCCACGTGAATTGGAAAGTCTCAGGAACTTGCCCAGCCTGGCCTGGAACTTGTTCTTCTAGTCATGCCATGTGGTTTGAAGGCTTAAATGAGAAAGATTTGTTTTAGGATGTGTGACCTCGCTAAAGGAGAGGTGTCACTGGGGAGGTGTGGCCTTGTTGGAGGAGGTGTGTCACTGGGAAGGAGTTGTGGTCTAGTTGGAGGCTGCCTGTTCCTGTGAAGGTCTGTCATTGGGGAGGAAGTGTGTCACAAAAGAGCAGGTATTTTACTGAGGAAGAACTGTGTTCCTGAGGAGGAGGTGTCACTAGGGCAGACTCCCACCATTCCCAGAGTGCTCTTTGCCTTCTGCTTGTGGATCAAGATGAGGGCTCACAGCTGGTCTAGCTGCCAAGCCTTCCCTCAGCCACCTCGGATTCTAACCCTCTGAACACCTACGCCTAATAAAACACTTTCTATGGGGCTGGTGAGATGGCTCAGCGGGTAAGAGCACTGACTGCTCTTCTGAAGGTCCTGAGTTCAAATCCCAGCAACCACGTGGTAGCTCACAACCACCATGAGAGATCTGAGGCCCTCTTCCGGCACGTCTGAAGACATCTAAAGTGTACTTATGTATAATAATAAATAAATCTTTGGGCTAGAGCGAGCAGGAACTGAGTGACTGCAGAGCTCACAGAGGTCCAAAAATTCAATTCCCAACAACCACATGAAGGCTCACAAACATCTGTACAACTACAGTGCACTCATATACATAAAATAAATAAATCTAAAAAACAAAACATTTTTCTAAGTTGGCTTGGTCAGTGTTTTACCACAATAGGAAAGTAACTAAGACACCAGGCTGACCTCAAGGTTGTATTCCTCCTGGGCAGTTGTGGGATTAAAGTGTGTGTTTCCTGCTACCACAGTCTGTGATGCATTTAATTTTCTCTCCTCCTCTTCTCTTTGAGACAGCTTCTTACAGGAAACCCAGACCAGCTTCAAACTCTCAGCCCTTCTGCCTGAGCCTCCAAAATGCTGGCTATACAAGCCAATTTTCTTTCCCAGTCCTTAGGATAAAACCCACAGCCTTGCTGGGCAGTGGTGGCGCAGGCCTTTAATCCCAGCACTTGGGAGGCAGAGGCAGGCGGATTTCTGAGTTCAAGGCTAGCCTGGTCTACAGAGTGAGTTCCAGGACAGCCAAGGCTACACAGAGAAACCCTGTCTCGGAAAAACCAAAAAAAAAAAAAAGAAAAAAAAAAAAAAAGAAAAGTTTTGGGGAGCAAAAAGAAGACACAGTAGGTAAAGATGCCTAAGCAAAGCACAACCTGAGTTCAATCCCAGAACCCAGAGAAAAGTTTGGAAGAAAAGAACTGACTCTACAAAGTTGTCTTCTGGCCTTGATATCTACACCATGATGTGGACAAGCACCCACACAAACATACACTCAACGCTCCCACAATGATAAACTTAAAAGTAGCTTTCTGGGGAACCTTAACATGTTGGTGAAAGAACACTGCTACTAGATTAAGGGAACGGGCACTAATTTGTTTTCTATGCTAAGCTTTGTGCTTTTGCTCTCTTCCAAATTGGGAAGAGAGCCTTAGAGCTAAGGACGGGCATCCTAATTAGGGTTCCATTGCTGTGAACAGACACCATGACCAAGGCAACTTTCATAAAGGATAACATTTAATTGGGGCTGGCTTATAGTTTCAGAGGTTCAGTCCATTATCATCATAGCAGGAAAGCATGGGCAGGGTGCTGGCAGACATGGAGCTAGAGAAGGAGCTGAGAGTTCTACAACTTGATCTGAAGGCAACCAGGAGAGACTGACTTCCAGGCAGCTAGGAGGAGGGCCTCAAAGCCCACCCTCAGAATGACACACATCCTCGGACAAGGCCACACCTCCTAATAGTGGAGCTCCTTAGGCCAAGCACCACAGTAGGGGTTTGGGATTAGCTTTTCTAGGATGTACTCAACAAAGGCCTCCTAGGTTAGCACCCCGCACCCCATTATAATGTCTCCACTAACTCCTTCCTCCACCGACTTTATAATGGGTACAACTTTCCCATTCCCTAGGCTCAGGACCCATGCCTCACCAACACTGGAACCCTCTGAGAGCTTACAGTTGCTGCTTGCTGCCACTTAAGTTTCTGTCTTCTACTAGAATGATGAATTTCACTTGCATTAATTTAGCAGGATCCATCAGGGGCTTGCTGTGGCGGGCTGCCTCCCGGCCCCAAGATCCTCACTCTTTCCCCTTTTCTCTTTTTCTGCATTCCTCCATTCCTAATTTGGCATTTGCTGGTTTTGTTTGGTGCTAAGGCCATCAAAGGTCACCAAGCAATCCAAGCAGGAGCTCTAAGACCAAGCCACATTGCCAGCTTTTCTGAGTGTATGTGGCTTACTGGTTGCTGGAAATACCTAATAGAGTGTAAATTTCATGTAAATACTTGCTGCACACTATCACCTGAGAATAATGACCAGAAAAATGTCTATGCATATTTGGTACGGATGCAGTGTTATGGTGGTGTTGTTTTTATTCATAAATTCAAAATCTGTCTAAGTTACAGAGTGAATCTGGGCAAGTTAGTGAGACCTTATCTCACAATGAAGATTTACCAAGAACTGGAGGGCTTGAAAGGTGGTTCACTGAGAAAGAACACTCACTGCGGTTCAGTTCCCAGCGCTCACAACAGGTGGCTTACAACATAATCCTCTGTTCCATTGGATCTGATGCTCTCTGGCCTTCACGGTCATCTGTATGCACACAAATCCACACAAACACAGATACACATACATTCAAATGTTTTCCTTTTAAACAGGACTGTGGGTGCAGTTCAGAGGTAAAGTGCTTGCCTAGCATGTATATGTATGGGTGTTTTGCTTGCATGTGTGTCTGTGTACCACACGCTTACATGATGCCCTCAGAGGTCAGAAGAGGGAATCACAGACCCGGGAACTGAAGTTATATAAGGTTGTGAGCCACCAAGTGGGTACTGGGAACTAAGCCCAGGTCCTCTGGGAGAACAGCAAATGATTATCACTCCAGCATCTCTGTACCCCACTGTATCACTCCTCTTTCTTTTCAGTTGTCAAAAGGTGAACAACTGTCCCCCACTAAACCCTTCCATCCACCTTGACATAAGCCTAAGCGCAGGGAGCTGCAACCATGAGTCAAGATCACTATCTCCTTCTTCTGACGTAAGTGGTGCACACCTTTAATCCCAGCACTCAGGAGGCAGAGACAGATGGATCTCTGAGAGTTTGAGGCCAGCCTAGTATACAGAGTGGGTTCCAGGGCTACATGGAGAGACCCTTTATTTTTTTTAAAGATTTATTTATTCATTTAATGTATATGAGTACACTGTTGTTGTCTTCAGACACACCAGAAGAGGGCATCAGATCCCATTATAGATATAGATGGTTGTGAGCTACCACATGGTTGCTGGGAATTGAACTCAGGACCTCTGGAAGAGCAGTCAGTGCTCTTAACCGCTGAGCCATTTTTCCTGACCCTGTCTTGAAGATCAATCTTTCTTCCTTTAAGTTGTTTCACTCCAGGCTGGAGCTGGAGTGGTGCTTGTCTGACAGACACAAAGCCCTGGGTTTGGTTCCCCAGCACACAAAAACCAGGTGTGGTGGTGCTCACCTCTAATCTCAGCACTTGGGAGACAGAGGCAGGTGAATCTCTGAATTGAGGGCCAGCCTGGTTCACAGAGTGAGTTCCAGGACTTCACAGAGAGACTCTGTCTTGAAAACAAAACAAAACGAAAGGAAGGGAAAGAAAGAGCAGTATCTCTGAAGTTCTTTTTACAGAGATGAAATTGTAACCAATAGTGACACCTCTTTGTTGTGTATGCCCCAGTAAGGGGGATTTGGAGATGGCAGAGGATAAAGAGTGACACAGGATAAGGATAAGGAACAGTGACCAATCAATAGACAAGTGGCCACAAGGATCTGAGAGTCCAAAGGAGCTACAAGGTGAGTCTAGCGAGGGGGAAAGGTTAAAGAGCTTCTCAGATGAGTCAGAGCTCAGTGGGATGTTTGGATGTGAGAAAGGCTGAGTCAGGAGGATGTGCAGGTCAAAGGTGTGGTGTCCTGTGAAACTATGGACAGGGAGGACAAGGTGTGGAAGGCAAAAGGCAACACTGGAGAACTCAGAAACGGAAGGTCTGAAGGCCAGGCTAAGGGATGGAGACACTGTCCTGAGGGGACTGGGAGCAAGGGAAGGTTCAGGGTAGTAGGAGGAGACAAGAGTTGTTGTCCCCTAAGCTCTAGTGTGTCACCAGCCACCAACCCCTTTGCTCTTTCTATGGCCTTGCTTATTTCTGAAGCCTGCCACCATGCTCCTATCTTAACACAGGAATAGCATTGGGGTGAATATTGGACTTCATGATGTGGTTCCTGAATGATGCTAGGATTGGGCTTGGGTGCCTTGGGGGATGAGTAGCCATCGGATCTCTGAGGACCGCATTTGCAATTAAGACAGGAATTAGGCTCAGAAGGAAAGCATGGTGGGACATCCTCTCCTCACTGGGGGAAATGAGGAGACAGCCCAGGTGGTAAAGTGCTTTCTGCATGAACACAGGGACCCAAGTTTGATCTCTAGCCCCTGCATAAAAGTCTAGATGTAGGCTTTGGGATTGAGTTCAGTGGTAGAACATTATGTAACAAGTCCTAGGTTCAATACTAGCACTGGGGAAAAAAAGATAAAATCAAGTTATTAAGTTAGTTAATTTCAGGGGCTAGAGATGGCCTAACAATGAACATTAGCTTCGCTTGTAGATCAAGGTCAATTCCTAGTACCCACCCATTGGCTCACAACTATAAGTCTAGTTCTGGGGAATTTGACATCCTTCTTCTGGCCTCCATGAGCCCTGGGTACACACATGGTACATACAAATACTTGCAGGCAAACACTCATAACATAAAAACAAATAGCAGGGCAGTGGTGGTGCATGCCTTTAATCCCTGCACTTGGGAGGCAGAGGCAGGCAGATTTCTAAGTTCGAGGCCATCCTGGACTACAGTGTGAGTTCCAGGACAGCCAGGGCTACACAGAGAAACCCTGGAAACAAACAAACAAACAAACAACAACAACAACAATAATAAAAACAAATCCATCTGTATTGGTCAGGATTCTCTAGCAACACAGACCTTATTGGAATGACTTACAGTCTGCAGTCCAATCAACTCAACAACGGGCAGCTGTGTTGCTCCGTCTGAGGCTAGGCGGTTCAGCTGGTCTTCTGTATAAGCTGGAATCCCCTAGAAGTAGGTTCCAACAGATGTGCTGGCAAGTAAGTTCTTCCACTGTCTTTATGTAGGCCTCCAGCAGAAGGTGTGGCCCATATTAAAGGTGTGTCCCACCATGCTTGGATTTGGAAGTGCTTGGGAGGCAGAGGCAGGCAGATCTTTGTGAGTTTGAGGCTAGCTTGGCCTACATAGTGATTTTCAGAGTTGCCCGAGCTACATAGTGAAACCCTGTCTCAAAATACAAACCCACCCATAGAAGGCCATAGTCTGCAGGGTTTTTGTACCTGAAAGACTCAAACTCAACAAGAGATACTTTCTGATTGATGGTATAGAATCAACTTAGGTGACTATCAACAGAGGACTATGTGCATGAGAGAGAGGGATAGGGAGAGGGAGAGAGAGAGAGAGAACAAGAGAAAATTGTATTCAGTCATAAAGAATAAAGTTATGCTTTTTGAAGGAAAATGGATGTAATTGGAGATTACCATTTAAAAACATTTTGTGGCTGGGCAGTGGAGGTGCATACCAGTACTTGAGAGGCAGAGGCAGGCCGATTTCTGAGTTTGAGTCCAGCCTGGTCTACAGTGAGTTCCAGGACAGCCAGGGCTACAAAGAGAAACCCTGTCTCGAAAAACAACAACAACAAAAACAAACAAACAAACAAAAGCACTGACTGCTCTTCCAAAGGTCCTGAGTTCAATTCCCAGCAACCACATGGTGGCTCACAGCCATCTATAAAGAGATCTGATGCCCTCTTCTGGTGTGTCTGGAAACAGCCACAGTGTACTCATATAAATAAAATAAATCTTTTTTTAAAAAAGTATATTCTTTAAAAAAAGAAAAGAAAAGAAAAGGCCTGGGTTCAATCCTTAGCACTATAGACCACACCTGTGATCCCAGGAGAGGCTGAGGCTGTGGCAGAAGTATCGTTGAATCAGAGGCCAGTCTAAGCTATAGACTGAGTATCTTAAAAAAAAAAAAAAAAAAAAAAAAAAAAAAAATTAGCCGGGCAGTGGTGGTGTGGTACATGCTTTTAATCCCAGCACTTGGGAGGCAGAGACAGGCTGATTTCTGAGTTCGAGGCCAGCCTGGTCTACAGACTGAGTTCCAGGACAGAGAAAGCTACACAGAGAAACCCTGTCTCTTGAAAAAGCAAAAAAATAGTAGGGCAGGAGAGCCAGCTCTAAGGGGCTCATCCATCTGCAACTCTAACTACAGAAGGATTTAGCGCCATCTTCTGGCTTCCACAGGCACCTATACCTATATGTGCACAATGCCTGTACACAAATAAACAAAGTGTAATGCCAGGGTTGTAACTCAGAAAAAAAGCATTTGACTAGCACAGGAAGGGCCCTGGATTCAACTCTTCTCCCCTGTCCCCTGTCCCCTGTCCCCTGTCCCCTGTCCCCTCTCCTCTGTCCTCTCTTCCCTGTCCCCTCTCCCCTCTCCCCTCTTTCAGTATTTGTGACACGGTCTCAACCGGAACTCACTATAAAGACTAGGCTGGCCTCTAACTCAGATATCCTCTGCCTCCCTAGTGCTAGGATTAAAGTCGTGTGCCACCAAGCCTCGCACGAGTTCTGTTCTTAATACCACAAACAAGGAAGGAAGTAAAGACCAAGTCTCAGAGAGATTAACTTTCTCAACCCAGTGGTGAACACAGGCAGGACTGTCAAGCCTATTGACCTTTAAACTGCTAGGATTCCCAAGGGATTGGCTTCTCTCAAGACCAGAACAGCAACAGAGATGGTCAGACCCTCAGGGCAGGGTGAGACAAGGTGACAGAGCTGCTGACCTCCCCAACACCAAGCCGGTCACTTTGAACAAAAAAAGCCAGCCCTGGGATGAGAGGTGAACCCTCCAGCTCTTTGGTGGGGGCAGGCAGTGGTGAGACTGGTAGGGGCTGGCCTTCCCTTCTGGGTGAGGCTAAGCACGCCTTCACCTGTGAGTAGTGGAGATCGTGTATCTGTTCCCCTCCGCCTCCTCCCTCTATTCCACTGCTAGGGCCTGGCCCACGCCTCAGTGCATCCACTCAATAGGCCTTCCCTAATCCCCTGACATCATCACCTACCTAGCACTGGCCCTACCTGCCAACCTGGCAGCCCCCTTCTTTGGAGATGCTGCCTAGAAACCCCCTATTCAACCTCCCTCCTGAGTCCACAGCTCAGATCTGGGACACCCACTCCTATCCCTGAGCTGGGGCCAGGGTCTAGGATTTACCTAGGTTTTGCTGTGTGATTCCAGGTAAGCAGCTACTCCTTTCTGGAACTTGGATTCCTTAGTTAATTTTGCCTCATTCCCAACCCCCAACTTATCATTTTGAACCCTTTGGCTTCTTAGGCACTTGTCATTGAGAAAACTTTGTGTTGTTTTATTTTACTCGATTTTACTTTGAGACAGGGTCTCATGTAGTCCAGGCTGGCCTCAAAGCTACTTCAGCCTCCTTAGTCCTGGGATTGTAAGTATGTGCTTCCATGCAGACTGAAACATTAGTTTCTGTCAGTTTCTGTTTCTTGTTGATCTTCTCCACTGGGGATACCTCCCATTTACCTCAGTGCCACGCACAGTAGGAGCTGTACTCTATCTGTTAAGTGAATGAATGTGAGTTTCTCTCCACATTATTCTCTACCAGGGGAGGTGGGGTGAACTGTCCTCCGGCTCTCGAGGGAGTGAGGATGAGCATTTGGCTGACACACTCTGTGTCAGTGACGACAGCATCACTCCATGGTGAACTAGTTCCCTTAACTCTGAGGAGGGGCCAGAATGAGCTTTTCTGGACCCCATCCCCACCCCTGGGACCTCCCCAGGGAGGAAACAAGTCTTAGGAGTGTGCACGTGAGGCCACTTACACAGGTTTACTGTTCCTAGGCAGAGGGGCAGGACTGCCTTAGAGACCAAGTTGTGGCCGGGTGAGGACTCCTGTCAGCTGCCCATGAGAAGTGTGACTGCCTTCCAAGTGCACATCTGCAGCACATCTGCATGCATAGGTGCTCTAGCTGGGATTTCAGGTGTCTGGGATGTGTTTGTCTGTGTATCTGTACAGATATGGATGTATCTGTCTAGGACTCTGATACATGCAAACCTGATAGAATATGTGCATACAGACATGCCTAGGAAGATCGGCTCCACATGGGCAGGGATTTTTGCCTATCTTGTTCTATATTCTGTGCCAAGCACCTGGAGTAGGGACCGGCTTATGACCCATGAGTACTTGAGCAAATGAACATGTGAAATTGCCTGTGCGGTGTATGTTCCTGTATTCAGGGGCACACCTGGGTGTGGGTCATGGGGTTCTCAAATCACTCCCCCTGCTCCTTTTCCAAACTCCTTGAAAGCCAGGGCCCAGTACCTGGGTCCTCATGGGCGGAGCAGGGGGCGGCCTCCTCCAGGGAAACTGGATCCCAGGACGTGCAGAGCAGCAGGGAGCAGGGCTCCCTTTGTCCCCCATAATCCTCTCCCGCCCTTGCCCCCTCCTTTCCAGCCACCAGGGTTTAAGGTCAAATTTGGGGGCCTTGGAGGTCTAGGGTGTCACCTTAGTGTCCCCTTTACTGGCTATTCCTTGCCCTGGGGTCTTCTGGTTCCCCTGGAATATATGCCCTCATCTTGGTCCCTCCCTAAAACTCTATTCTGTGCCCTGGCTGGGTCTGTGTCATTCTCTGGCAGGGCCCTGTCTGCTGCTTTCCTAAGGAATAGCTCCCCTCCCTCCTGGGCGGCTCTAGGGCTCAGTCCCAGGTATAAAGCTACCCAAGGAATAGGACAGGTGCCCTGGAAAGACCCAGAGACTGCAGAGGAAGGAGCCAAGGAGGGAGGATGGACTGCCTGCTAGGTGAGTGAGGGTACAGGGCACCAGGGCCCAGAAGCCAGGAGGGAAGATGGCCTTGCCAGCTGCATCCTATTGTTCAGTCTCGGTTACCCAATGATTGTAGAGCTGCTGGGAACCCGTACCTTCTTACACATAGAAGAACTTACTCACCATCCATTCAAGGAGTGGTTATAGAAGCCCCACTGTGCATTAGTACAGTTGTCTCTTGGTATCCACAGAGGACTGATCCCGGACTTCCCCAGCAGAGACCAAACTCCAATGATGTCCAGTCTCTTAAATAAAATGTCATATATATGTGTATATGTATATATACACTTGTATATATATATATGTATGTGTACATATATGTATATATACATATATATAAACTATGCACATCCGTTCATATACTTTATATCTCATCTAGACTGTTATAACTGTTGATGCAATGTAAATACTGTGTAAGTAGTATGTTGTATTTTTAGGAGGGAAGGAAAACAATCTTTGTATGCCCAGTGTGATTTTGCATCTGCAGTTAAATGAATGCATGGTTACAGACATGCAAGGCTAACTGTACTGTAAGGAGATGTGGGATACACAGAAGGGAACAAACATCTACAGGGGGGTGGCGACTGCCCTGTCAGATTTGTGCCACAAGCAACAAAGAAATAAGACACACTGGGGGCAGTGGTACAAGTCTGTAATCCACTGGATAGTGAGTTTGGGGCTAGCCTGGAATACATAGCAAATTCCATCCTAGGCTACATAACATGACCCTGTCTACAAACAAGAAAATTATAATGGCATGTGAGAAGAGATGAGCTCACTCAACCTTGTTGAACCAACTCTGAAGGCATCTCTGTGCTCCATCTACTTTCTTTCTTTTTAAAATAAGTCAGGGTCTCCCTGTGTAGACCAGACTGTTAAAGAACTCAGAGATCTGCCCCTTCTACTGGGATTAAAAGCACATACTACCTGGCTGACTTTCAGTTCTCTTCTGATTGGCTCTGAAGTCCTGGAGTTTGGGGATGTAAAACAGTTAAGGAGACCACCCTATATTTCCGTCCCTCCTCCCCAGGTGTGCTCGTCACACTGGCTGGGAGCACGAGCTGCACCAGGGGTTGGGAGGATCATTTGTCGACGCGTATTCAAGTGGGAAACAATCAGGTTCCTAACACCTGTGATCCCAGCACTCTGGCTCTAGCAGCAGGAAGATGGTCAGAAAGCTCAAGGCCAGCCTGATCATTGAGATGGGAGGAGATCCTACCTCAAGACAAAACACCAAACGATTTTCTGGCTTGTGTGGCATGCACATAGCTGTGGGGCTTTCTCCAACATAAAGGGAGTGTGATTTTGCACTGCTAGAGACCCTGCCTCAAACAAAAACCAAAACCAAAACAAAAAGGTGGGCCTGCCATGGGAGTGCATGCTTTTAGTTCCAGCACTCTAGAAGACAGAGGCAGGAGAATCTCTGTGAGTTCTAGGCTAGCCTGGCCTTCATAGTGAGCTCCAAGACAGCCAGGGCTCTATTACACAGAGAAACCTTGTCCGGAAAAACAAATAAACAAACAAAAAAACCCAAAACCAAAAGCCAAGAAGGCTGGAATATGGCCTCGGTATCTGTACATCCGTATCACAGGACTAGTCACAATAGCTGGGATCTGGCTCCAGCTAGCGTGTCCAGCAGCCGATGAATGGACAAAGAAAATGTACTTTACACACAATGGAATTATAGCCAGCCATAGAAGAATGAAACGATAACATTTTCATAAAATAATGAAGGGACTGAGATCGTTATGCTAAGCAAAATAAGTCAGATGCCAACAAATATTGCTTGATTTTTCTCATACACAGAATCTAAATTTTTTCCCCCTCTGAGACAGGGTTTCTTTGTGTATCCCTGGGCGGTTTATAGACCAGGCTGGCCTCAAACTCACAGAATTTCTGAATGCTGGGATTACCACATCACCACACCCCAGCTAGAAATGTAAATTTCTATCTACAGGACATGGACTTAGAAGGAAGAGGAGGAGGAGGAGGAGGAGGAGGAGGAGGAGGAGGAGGAGGAGGA